>JABXWE010000017.1:0-72325 GCA_014611495.1 Limonius californicus
CAATGCGAAAATAGGAAGGGAGGTTATATATATATATATATATATATATATATATATGCCAGTAGTGGGACAGCATGGTAAACATAGTGACAGCAACGATAATGGCAGAAGAATAATAAGCTCCGCAATACAACATAACTTATACATTATGAGTACTAAGTTTGAGCACAAAGAAATTCACAAGGGCACATCGCTAGCACCTAACGGAAAATACAGAAATCAGATTGATCACGTGCTAATCCAGAAAGAAACTGCGGAAGATATAAAAGACGTACGCAGCTACAGAGGGGCAGACGCAGACAGCGACCACTTTCTGATAATGGCAAGATTAAAACAAAAAGCCGGAATTAGAATAACAAAAAACAAGAGGAAAGACAAACGAATAAGTATAGGAGGACTATCAGAAGAAACGATAGCAACGAAGTATAGAAAGGAGATAGAGAAACAGTTGAACGAAATACAACATAAAGAAGTAAATCAGAGGTGGAGCCGAATATAGGAGGCGATAAGAAGTAAAGCGATAACAACAATACCACCCACAACGAGAAGGAAAGGTTTGATAAAGAATGCAAAGAAGAGATGGCAAAGAGAAGACGAACCAAAGAGAAGATGCTACAAACAGGTACACTTGAAGATAAACAAAAATGCGAAGAACAAAGAAGAAAAACGAAGAAAATATGTAGAACTAAGACGAGAGAATACATGGAAGAGAAAATAAAGAAAATCGAAGAAATGTTTAGAAACAGAGAAATGAAAAACTTTCACCAAGAAATTAGAAAGAATAGAACGGGGTTCAGACAGAAAACCCAATATATAAGAGAGAAAGAAGGGAAGCCAATAATCAATGACGAAGATGCACTAATAAAATGGAGAGAATATTTCAAAGACCTATTGAAGGAGAACGACAAAGTAATAGGAAAAGAGACGGAAGAGGAGGAAGAAACCAATAGTCAAAAAGAAGAAGAAAAGATGAACATACTTTACCACCGACAATAGAAAACTTATAAGAAATAATACAAAAACTAAAGAACGGCAAGTGCCCAGGAAGAAACGGAATATAATAATAATACTTAATAAAGTATGGAGGAGACCAGCTGACACAAAAAATACATGAGATGATAGAAGACATATGGAGAAAGGAGAAGATGCCGGAAGAGTGGGAAATAGCACAGATAGTACCTGTCTATAAGAAGGGGAAAAAAGATGACTGTCAAAACTACAGAGGGATAGCTCTACTGGATACTGTATATATAAGATAATGGCAAAATCAATAGAGATAAAAATTAAAGAGTATGCGGAAAAGGTAGTAGGTGAATACCAAAGCGGATTCAGATCAGGGAGATCAGTAACTTACCATATCTTTACGCTGAAACAATCACAAAATATGTTAAACCAGTACGGGGAACAACTATACATAGTACTGATAGATTTCAAACAAGCCTACGATTCGGTAAATCGGAAAGAGCTGTTCAAGGCAATAGAAGAACTAGGAGTGCCAAGAAAATTGATAAATTTAACAAAAATGACATTAAAAGATACAAAAAATGAAGTTAAATTTAATAGCCGGATTTCTGAAAGTTTCCTAACAGGCACAGGGCTAAAGCAAGGAGACCCATTGTCAACAACGCTTTACAATATACTTCTAGAATGACTAATAAGAAGAAGCGGCATTAACAGGTCAGGTAAATCCAAATTTATGGAACTAGAGCCAACAGAAAAACCCCAAGAACAAAAGGACGACCTGATAGTAGAAATGGGAACAACGAAGAGAATAAAGATAGAGAAGGTCAAAAAATGTACATACTTAGGAATTACCTTAACGGAAACGGGGGACGAAAACAAGGAAATTGAAGCAAGATTAGCCAAAGCAGATAAATGTGCAGGTGCTTTAAACAAAATACTAAAATCCAAAAACGTATCTAGGAAAGCAAAAATCTATCTATATAAAACAGTCGTAAGACCAACACTGTACTGTATGGGAGCTAAGTATGTATCCTCATAGAAAAGAGAAAGAGAGAATAGATGTATGAGAGACAAAAATTCTGAGAAGGATATTTGGAGGGAAGAAGGAAGGAGAAATATGGGTAAGAAGAACAAACGAAGAAATATGGAACCTTTACAAACAACCAGAGCTCAGCAATCAAGTTAAGGTAGCAAGACTGAGGTGGCTAGGGCACTTAGAAAGGCAATCAGACAACAGGATTCCAAAAAAACGAATGAATTCAAACCTAGGAGAACCGAGAAGAAGAGGAAGACCGAAAAGGAAATGGCTAGACGCAGTGAAAGAAGATTTAAGAGAAAAGGGGATACCGGACTGGAAGACACGAGCTAAAGATCGGAAGGATGGAGAGAAACCATCAAGCCTAAAAGGCCTGAGTGCAGCAAATATATGCAACACAGCCGGCCAACACTGAAGATCTTAGCTAGAGAATAGTAGAAGAATGTCGACAATTGACATCGTAAGTTCTCGCAAATGTTCGTTCTCTCTTTCAGAGTCGTCTTTATTATTGTATGGAAGTTAACGGAAGTAACTTTGAACAACTACTTTAACGGTAATTGCTATATTCAGCAGCTTCACCGAAATAAACAAAATATAGCTTTTAATTTTTTTATGTCTCAATTTCAGGCGAATAAAAAAAGTAAATAGTAGAATGAATTCCTTAAGAAATAACCTTCCCAACGATGTACCACACATGGTATGGTGCCATCTGAAATTTTAGAGGGGATGGCTGTGACGGCGAAGGGGTTGATGATAGACGTCCGGATTTTAGGTAAAAAGATGTCCCCTTTGCTGTCTTTGTTGACATCTCTTGGCGATTTTCAACCAAAAAATTGATTTGAAAGATACTGAGGGTGGCTACTTTTCGTTGAAAAACCCTGTATAGCTAAGAGATTCACAAAGATAATTAAGGGTAAATATATTGCTAGGATAATCGCAGCAGAGAGTGTTAAATAGCATGCAGGTGGGTATTCCACAGAAAATTGTATATAACATATATTTAGAGGAATCCCAGAAGCAAATATTATTTATATATTTTCAACCAGAACTGCATATGTTTTTTTATATCTTTGCCTTAACAAAGATTTGTTGTTTATACTGTTAAGGTACCCCCTAAATGTGTTTAGGTTATTGTAGGCGGATTATATAATTTTAATTTCGAACTTCCTTTGATAAAGAAGTGAAGCTCACTTCGTGGCAGTATAATAATCTTTTAAAGCAGGTACAGAAAAATCCTGTTTTGCATCAGGAATTTGGTCTGAAAAAAGTCTGCGCACAATGGATTCCGAAAATGTTTTCACCTGATCAAAAGCGGGTTAGGTTTCCCACTGCTGAGAGCAATTTGAGATTAATGTACATGGATTTGGATGGAGTTTAGGAAAGATTTGTAACTGTAGATGAACCTGCATTCATCACTTTGATCCAGTGTCAAAACGGCAGGGTATGGAATGACGGCAAACTGGATGCAAGCCGCATAAAACCGATACCATTGGAAAGCCTTAGGGCAGGTCTATGTCTAGCAGTATACGAGAAAGGCTGAGTGATGATAGCCATTAAACAGAAGTTTTAAAACATATGTTCGTGCTTCCATTCGGACCAATGAACCTTCGAATTGCGAGAGAGACATTAGGTTATTGAGCTATTAGTTTCGCTTCTGCAAACTATCAAATAGATCGTTTTACATTAAAAATATTTAATATTATTACTATTTCTTAAGTATTTTGCTGAATAGTGCATCGTCCTCTAATACATTAAATGTATTTATTATAATATCAACAAATTCTGAAAAGTATTTACTATTTATTCTATGATTACAATAGATTGTACATCCTGCTGTAGTCCATCAACAACAAACAATGTGCCAAATTTTTAATAGAATAGTTTTCCTTGTAATGCACGTTAACTATAAGCTCAGAAAATGAACTAATGGTAACCCAAAGAACTATTGAGAGTATCGTGATGGGAATAACTCAGAAATCACGTCAAAAATGAAGAAATTATAAGGCGAACGAAGTGTGAGATGTCATAGATAGAATAGCGGAACTGGACAGGTCATATGGCAAGGGAAGAAACGACACGATGGACAGAACACATTTTACAGTGGAAGGGGAGGCTACATAAGCGCAGCGTAGGACTATGGACGGATTATATTACAGAACAAGCTGGAAAATCTGGCAATATGTGGCATAAGGCAAGAGAATGTGTAAACGGGAGGCCTATGTGCAGGAGTGGATAAGAAGAGGTTCTTAAGGAAGCAGAAGAAGAAGACTGCAGGTGATATTTTAAAATCTTCATAAGAACTCTTTCTTCTACTTTTGCCTTAGTTGCCTAAGTTTGTCAGGTACAACATAATATATTAGTACAGCGGAATATAAACATTTATTACCTTCTGTATATCAACACCATCGCAGTATATTTTCAATGCTATCGAGACACTAAATTTTACTGGCATGTGAAGCCTTCAAACGCTTTAATCCGGTCCAGTTTTCAGGGTTGATTATCAAATTTTTGAACTAACTTAAGTTCGGTCGTATTCTGGAGCACCAGTTTAATCTGTTTGTGTTAAAGATCTTCATTTAATTATTTTTTACGGTTGTATGCGTGCAAATTCCATTCACGTCCTATTTTAATTTCTATGCGCGCTTTGCTTTGCAAAACGGAATCGCACGTGGCCTGTTTGCTTCTGAGGAAAATTATTTCCCCGCTTAACAAATGTGGGAATGCAAGAACTGAGAAATTCGGGTTTGAATAATCCGAAGGGAATATTTTTCAGCCGTCTTGTCTCTGTTATTTTCACTTTCTTTTTCTTTATTGCCTTCGTTTCCGTGTTTATATTGCATTTTATTTGTAAGCTTCTGAGGAATTATGGAAAACTAAATTATAAATCCGTGCCGCGAATTTACTCCAGACTTTGTAACGGCATTTCGTGAATCCGAAATTAGAAAGAATTGCCTTAGATGTGTAATTTATGTTTGAATGATTAATGTCGGGTTATATTTCTCCTTTCTTGTTTCGCTTTCTCTATTTTTCCGGCCGAGAGTAATTAGGTTAACCCAAAAAGTATCAACTGCAGCTGGGGTTAAAATAAGAAATCATGTCGCGAGGGCGGCGTTACACCACGACTATTTTCCAGGACACAGTTTCAGCAGGGAAATAAAAACTGCGCTAAGTCTTGAGTTACGAAATAAAAGTTATGAAAATCCCAAATGTACTTTTAGATCGTAACTTCATAACAGGAAGCGGGGAACTCTCTCCCATTTGTCAAATTTAGTTCTTTCCTTTTGCTTACAAGACATTAAGATGTAGATCGCATTACTGCTGTGTAAAACAAGAATTAAGAGCGCCGGAAAATGAACGAGGTACTACAGATTTATGGGCTGTATTTACAACAAAACCTCCCGATATCTACTTCATAAAATCGAACATAAATTTATAAATACCTAAAATATGTTCCCGGTTGCTACACTAGCTTGTTTTGTGTTTTCCAATTTATTTTCGATAACGACGTCAACCGATATTTTATATGTCTGTTATATCTCCCACCTTTTGAAATTTTAACGATATCGCTCTCATTAGCCTTTGAAGTTTGGATTTCACTCCCCTGAATTTTAAATTGCATCGTAGGACCCTCAATTTTAACTTTGATTAGTCTCGAAAATATGTCTCGCAAATTTGCAATTAATGTTGGTATTAAGCAAAGTGAGTTAGTTGATGATCTACTTATAACAGAAAGTTTCAAGATTCCTTTTAACATTTCTCGCTACTCAGTATACAATTTCATACCTTTAAATATTTGCAAGTTATAAGAAATTACCATTTCCATATTTAAATTGGATTTAAATTAATTTCGTGCTGCCTTTTCTTCAAATAATTTAAATTAATTACTTGATTATCTATTGCGAACCGTTTCAAAGGAGACCCTTGTCACAGAATTGTTCCCCAAATATCAAAGCATTTATTTGTCGCTGTTCGTTAAAAATATATTCAGTTTACTGTTTGGAAGTTCCTGCAGGTGTATTTTTTGTAAAAGAAAACAATTTCCTGATGTGTTTTAGATTAACCTCTGCCGTTGTGGTTGGAAGAACTGGAAACAGATTGCTCTTCAGTTTCGGTTGTCGAACTTTAAAATTCGATTTTGAACTTCGCCCTTTTTATTTACAAGTGTTTCTTTTATGCGACTGAAAGCACAATCCTCTTCACAGTAGCAAATAGTTGTATGCTATTTGGAAAATTTACATCACAAAATACTAGAAATTTAATGATTAGCGATACTGATGATGCAGGGAACCAGATAATGAGTGGAAACTGTGCTACTGGTACAACAAATGCTTCAACTTACATACAATTTAGACAACTGCGTGGCACGTGGAGTGTACAAGGATTAATAACACATACCGCAAATTACCCATTATAGAAGCACAAATAGCGAAATATAAAATCTCAGGCCTTGCGGAAACACATTGGTCAGGAAAAAGAGATTTTGAAACGAGTAACAACAATTTTATATATATTTTACACGAAGTGGCACCCATACATAATGCGGGAGTAGCAATAATAGTTTCACCAAAATTACAGAAAACTAAAATAGTAAACTTTTAAGCAGTAAAGGACTGCGTTGTTCAAATAAAAATCCAAACCAAACCACAAAATCTAAACATAGTGCAAATATACGCAGCCACCGCGCAATCCGCAGAAGAGGAAATTGAAGACTTTACAGCAAACTCGAAACTATCATCGAAACTATAAGTAATAAAGAGTTTGCAATAATATGTGGCGACTTTAACGCCAAAGTAGAAGACACAAACCAAGACGATCAGACATGTGAAATGTCGTAGGAAAATATGGTATCAGGCAGAGGAATGAGAGGTGACCGATTAATTGAATTCATAACAGACAACAGCTATACCATAATGAACACCCTATATAAATACCACATAAAAAGACTATATACGTAGAACAGCTCAGGAGACAGAACCAGAAATCAAACAGATTACATCTTATCCAAATCAATTTGTCAACATTAAATAAGTACCAGTAGTAATAACACACGTCTGCAAATAAAAAACTGCATAGGATTTTTATACTGTTTCTTGTAGATTTTTACTCACTAAATCCGAGAAAAATACTCGAAAAATTCCATCTGGTCAGGTTTTCTTGCAAAGCTCGTGTTAGTAGTTTCATTTAGAGTGGTTGCGTTATTGCTCCTGACAACTTCTGTTTAATTTGTGCCGAATACACTGTTGAAAGTCAACAAAGAAACATGAAGAAAGTGTATTTTGCTTACTTCAAGTTGAAACTTGGGGATCAAGACAAAGCCTGGGCTCCTCATAAGGTGTGCAGAAGGTGTGAAGAAAATCTTCGTTTGTGGTTTAAGGGTAAGAAACGCTCATTTCGTTTTGGCATTCCTACGATGTGGTGTCAACAGCAAAACCTTACTACCGACTGCTATTTCTGTTCGGTAGATGTGAAAGGCTTCAATACAAAAAATAGAAAGAAAATATCTAACCCAAACCTTAATTCAGCTATTCGTCCAGTGCTTCATAGCTCTAAAATACGAGTTCCAAATCCACCTTCCAGTTTGGATGATATCCTGAGTGATTCTGAGGACGGAAACACATTACCTCCCCAGGACAAATCTAGTTCAGATTTTTCTGTTGATGAAGATCCCCAATTTTATTCTCATAGCGGCCTTTCAAAAGATGCTGCCGAATTTCTGGGGTCAAGGATAAAAAATAAAAGCCTGCTGTCACCCGGAACCTCATTTTCGTGGTAGAGGCACCGAGAGAGAGCACTAAATGTTTCTCCAAAGAGGGGAATCTTCAAGGGCTAATGAAGTGTTTTGAAATAGAATATGATTCATCTAAGTGGCGCCTATTCATTTATTCGTCAAAAACAAGCCTCAAAGCAGTCTTGCTGCATAATGGGAATAAATATGCATCACTTCCTGTAGGACACTCGGTGAATTTGAAAGAAAACTATAACGATTTGGCAATGATTCTTGAGAAAATAAAATATCAAGAACATCGCTGGATGGTTTGTGGAGACTTCAAAATACTAACCATGTTGTTGGGCCAGTAGGCAGGTTATACAAAATATCCCTGCTTCCTTTGCTTGTGGGTCAATCGAGCCAGAGATCTCCATTGGACAAAAACTGATTGGCCACTTCGAGACGCCTTAACCCCCCGCGAAAATAACGTCATTAATACGACCTTGGTTCCTCCTGAGAAGGTTTTATTACCACCTCTTCACATTAAATTGGACCTTATAAAGCAGTTTGTTAAAGCACTGCCAAAAGATGGGGAATGTTTCAGATATCTGTGTTCCAAGTTCCCAAAACTGTCTGAAGCCAAGTTGAAAGAGAGAGTTTTTAGTGGCCTCGACATACAAAAACTGATCCCCATCCCCTTTTTTCAGAAACAACGGAGGAAAAAGAAAAGGAAGCGTGGGACTCTTTCAAAGACGTAATGCACAAGTTTTTAGGTAATACTGAAGACCCTCACTACACAACCATTGTGCAACGCATGTTGGCTGCTTATAAAGCTCAGGCGGGAAACTGAAAATGGAAAGCGGAAGCGTGTTCGGAGAACTATCAAAGAGAAGAAGAAAAGGTTGCATAGGCAAAAAGAATGAACACAGAATGTAAGTCCATCTCACGAAGAAATTGTTTACTTAATTATAAGAAATGTTGTTTATTTGTAATACAATTATGGTTTTTTCATTAGTGTTATACTTTTTTATGCAAATACCTTGTGTTTTGTGAAAAACTGTACGTGATGGAGGAAAATAGAAGTCATTTTTGGATTCAGCAAGCTAGAAAACATAATATTTACCAAAAACATCCCATGCAGCTGAAAAAAATATTATTTTGCAGACCTGTGTAATTATAGTAAAGTGTACATAATACCGAGGTATTTATTTAATTCTTAGTCTCACAATCTAGCAAATACAGCAACACTTATAATGCCACCGTGCACACATATTGCTTTATGCTTACAACATAGAATAATGAAGTATTTTTTTTATACATTACATGTTTCCAGGAATTACGCGTGAATACATTTATATTTCACACAAAACTGACATCCCCCAAACAAGCATTTTTGTGTTAAACAATTAAAGTTGTTTGCAAGTTAATAAGTTTATACAATATACGATTTTTTGATAACAACAGTAACTGACATGCAATCGTGTGTTAACTATAGGATTTTTAAATGTTAAACAGTTTAGTAAATTGAAACATCTCAAACAATTCTATAATACCAATCAAATTAATTAACCACAATAAAAATAAAATCTACATAAACTGAAACGTCAAACAATCGGGCGATACACACCTCCATAATTGTTAGTAACGAATAATTCCTCCGAATTATATATAAACTGAAATTCAACCATATAACGGCCACTTGGAATAAATGGTGGAAACTTGGCCTCTTCAGGTGCAAAATTATAGAAGTAATATTTTGTGTCCTGGGAATTTGAGAAACGTAATATATTATCACATAAAAATTAATAGCAAATCTATGCTCTGAAATAGTTTAAATCTTTTACCTTTTTTAGTGGACATACGATATTTCCAAATTTATAGAATTTGTCCAAACCTAGAGCTGACTCAGCAATAGCTCGACATACGTTAAATTGAAAACGCAAAGGAAATAATCGGTATTCATTGCTAGCAAATTTAAATGCCTGGGCAATTACCTGTAATAGCAACTGTCGTTTAGGAAATGCATCTAATAAAATGTATTAAGAAATCACCTCCATATTGTACCCAAAATTGACGGTAGAAATAAAACTCCCGTTTACAACTGGAGTTGTTCGATTATATTTAAAAGTACGCAGGTAAACCTCCCCGAAACTTTTGTTTGCGCGTTTTAATTCAACTCGTTCAAAATCAAGTCTGTAGTCATTTTGATGAAACTTGTCAAGAATACTGGAAAACGGCTTAGCTGTTGTGGTTTTTATGTTGCTTGTGCGTGCAACACTAGCAAGTATGCTTAGGAAAAACCAATGTACCACCACTTAAACATTTGTCAATACAAATTATGTTCAAATACAAATACGGAAGAACTTTATTGGCAACAGCCTTGCCTTACCAAACCTAAATATTTTACTGTAAACCTAAAGTCATTATACATTTTCAAATTATTACATGCTATTGTTGTTTTTCAGTAAATTAATGTCGGCGCCGATAACTTAATGACCCTTTTCAAGATGTAATATGCGATATGATTGTGAAATTCTATGTATAGAATAACTTACAAAAGCTAAAAACGTGTCGCGGCTGACGTTGTCATCACGATATTATTGCATTATAGGATTTTCCATACTGAAACATAATCATGTATAATTACTACAAAAGAAACCTAAGCTAAGCAAAAATAGTCAACATAACATATGTACCAATAATAATATCTGCAATAAAATGTACTTAATATTCTCGTATTTATTTAGCTTTTGAGGGAGAACAATTTTGTAAATACAGTAATACTTACAACTCCACCATGTTGCAACAGGCTTACCCGACCAAACATAATTTATTTAATTTAGATTTGAAGCCATTGTACATTTTTAAAATTATTGTATGGTATTGTTGCTTTTTTTTCAATTAATGTTGGTTTTAAATTAATGCGATATGATTGTGAAATTTTATGTATAAAATAACTTACAATGATAGTTCTGTTAACCTTCGGTTTCCTACGTGAGAAAAGGTACGCACTTTCCTACGTGGGGTGTACGCACACCCCACATGTATTTTTGGATTTTTATAGTATGTTTACACATTTATTTGTTATTAATCGGCCAAATGACTAAAGCATCATATAAAGCATTTATTATAAATATTTAATAAATTACAAATCAAAACTTATTTCTAAAAATCCAAACGACAAACTGACAAAAGCATATATTACCTACTATTTAAAACAAAGTGGACGTCGAAACTTATTTTTAAAAACTCCAAACTTATTTCTAAGAACGCAAAATGATTTTGAAAAAATGTAAACGAATTGTTTTTTTTCAACTTAAACCCCAATAAAATATTACTTTAACGATTTTCTTCATTTTCGCACTCGCTACACACTAACGTTATGGTCTTTTGAATATGATCTTTACAAAAGAATTTGTTGCATGAATTACATTTGGTGTGAATCTTCCTATCCCGCGAACGTGGACATTTGTTGCAACGACCTTGCTTTGCAGTGGGTGTATCAATCACAGGTGCTTTATTGTTTATTTCTGCAACAATGCTTTTCATTTCATAAATAATGGATCTAGGAAACCTTGATACCGTCGGTGAAGCCATTCGATGTCGAATATTTGGTATAACAAGCTCTTTTCCCAAATCTAACAAATAATGCCTTCTTTGATCTGTGTGTCCTTTATGCCACTGTGGATCTTTGCAGTTATACAGACAATACGAGTTTATACCAACAGCGTCAATCAAATCCATGAACAGTACTAGTGGCCACCATAATGTTGCTCGTCGGGTTGTGTATTCAGCAGACATCTTGTCAAAGGTATCTGCTGCACCTTTCGTATTGTTGTAGTGCAGAATAATGGATAATTTGGATACATGTGGAACCCAAGACACTATATTTTTTTTTTATAAATCCAAAAATTGAAGTGTGTTGCACCTTATCTCTGCTTGGTAGAAATTCGGATGGTATAAATGTTTTATTTTTTCTAACAGTTCCACACAAAGTAATGTTTCTAGAGAGCAAACTATCTGCTAATTCAACGGATGTAAAGAAGTTGTCCGTTGTAATTCCATACCCTGCATCTAAATGATCGCATAGTTCCATCACTACTCTACGACCTTGATCTTTCTCTGGAGCATTACCAATTTTTCCTAAATATACCTGAAATTTGTGGCAGTACGCATTGCTATTGTCTGCAAGAACCCACAGCTTTATTCCATATCCGTGTGGTTTGGACTTGATATACACGCGAAAAGGGCATCGATTTCTTGTTGGGACAAGTTTTTCATCAACGGTGAGATGAGAAGAAGGGTAATAACACTCTCTGCACTGCTTTGCGAATACTTCAGAAATTTTTATAAATGCAGCAAGCTTGTCTGTGTCTCTTCGTTCTTGACGTGTTGTTGAATCATCAAACCGTATAAATTTGAGAAGAGCAAGAAATCTATCTCTAGACATTCCTGAACTAAATATAGACCTTCTCAAAGCTGGATCAGAGCACTATAGAACACCGACTTGCTCTTTTCTGGCGTGAAGAGCCCCCATAACTAAGAGCAATCCTATAAATGCATACATTTCGGTAGGATGTGTGTCACTTCACCTGTACGACTTTGTTGCGTCTTTGGCATAGGCTAAACTTATTCATTCTTGTGCCTTTTGGTTTGTGTATTGTACAACAAGGTCAATTATTTCTGGAGTTAAGAAGCACTTAAAACTTTCAATTTGGCTTACTATGTGATTACTCTTAGGGGTCAATTCAGAAGACTGCAGAACTACGTCGGCAGCTGTCCTCCTACCAAGTTTTGGAGCAATCTTGTTTCATACCATTCCATTCTTTGCAACAATTTCAAATTGTAAGTTACTGGTCTCGTTATCGTTGGAAACTGCGCTGTTGTTATTATCACTGCTTTCTTCATCACTGTAGTCACTTAATTCTTCCACATTATCTTCTATCTCAGAACAAGATTCATCTCCAAAATCGTATTCTGTATCACTCATTTCTTCTATTATTTCGGCAAGTTCCTCGTTTCGTCATTTCGAAGGTAAGATGTTCAAGTAGCAAGTAATTTCTACAGCTGTTCGGAGCGTGAACTTTGAGGTTATGATCTTAGATGCAGTACTACCAATCGTAAAACGAAGAACCGGAATTTGAAACTTGAAGCGCTGTTTACTATGTGGGGTGTTTGCACACCCCAAACCAAACAATGTTGTTAGTATTACCTATAATGCTAAAATGTAGAAAATAGTAGCTGCAAAATGCTCTAAATAACTTCCCTGTCAAAGTCATAAGGCAGCAAGTGTAAAGAAAAATAAATATAGAAATAGTAAAGAAAAATAGTAACTCGGGGTGTGCGCACACCCCACGTAGGAAACCGAAGGTTAACAAAACAGAAATGTCATTTAGAGGATGCCCTGCATCCACATGTAATGTAACGTCATATCCTGTATCATAAAACTGCCGTAAGTAGCAGTATGTGATAGCTGTACTGGCATAATTTTAACACAAAAATGAAATATATAGTAGAAGCGCGCTGCGGCTATCATTTTGAAAATCTGTATTTACCTTACACAGTTTGCATCACGATATTATTGTGTTAGATAATTTTCCCGTTTTGAAACTTAATCATGTATATGTACTACAAAAGAAAATATCTAAATTAACAGATGTCAATATTAAATAAGAACTAATAATAATTCTTCAAATGTCCCGTTATAAAACAAGCGGTGGTAACGAAACGACGGAAATACAAGCATATTACAGCAAATCAAGAACACCGAATTATTATCCACGGATAACTTGCTGCAAAGATTCGCTGTGTTCACCGCGACTATCTCTACTGCGAGATGGGAGTCGGTGATTAAGCTTAGATTAAATAAAGGGTGCCAGAATCCAACACCAACGGTACTCTAATCCCAAAGACTTCAACGGGTGCAGATGAGGGTAAACTTTCGTAAACCCACGGATTCCCAACAAACAAAAAATAAGTAAATAAAACAGCAGCATAAATTTTGCTGTAAATAAATCCTGCATATTATAAGTACTATAACAATAATTAAAATAAATGCTCAATTAACGAAATAGCTAACACCCTGAATAAATACATTTAAATAAATGCCCAATAAATGATGCAATTATCTGTAGTGTATAATCCCATATTGGATAAATGTAACAACGTACAACACAAAATAATAATTATAATAACTAAGGAACAGTGTCACAAAAATATCAATTCGAAGACAATTCTAATTGAAGTAACTAAAAATTATAAACAAAATAATCGCTGAACGGAACGCAATCTAGCGGCCGTATGCCTACCTTGATATAAATTAACTCACAGTTCACAAAATCTAATCTGACACCGAATAGTGATAACTGATAATAATATTCCGGTAGTCAAATTGTTGACATCAGGCCAGGCTCTCTTAAAACTCCACCATGTATACATATAGCTGTATGCTTACTACATAGAATAACTAAACATTTACTTATACAATAAATGTTTCTAGAAATTACGCGCGAATACATTTATATCCCACACATAAACATGGAAGGACACCGATGGGAGCCCTCTCCAATAAAGTCCTGAGCTCAATTGCATACTTACCTAAAACTAGCTCATAGAATGTAACATATTCTGATTGCCAATAAATTAATCACACAAAAAATATCCCACACAAACCTGACATCTGTCAAATAAGCAGTTTTATATTAAACAATTGAATATATGTATTTACAACGTAACAATTTTATACAATAAGCGGATTTTTGATCACAAAAGTAACTGACCAGCAATCGTGTGTTAATTATAAGAATTTTCAGTGTTATAACATGTTAAATAATGTAAAAAGCCTAAACAATTCTATAATACCAATACAAATTGGTTAGCATCAATAAAATCAAAATCTACATAAACTGAATCGTCAGAGAGTAGCACGATACACACCTGCATAATTGTTAGTAACGAATACTTCTTCATAATTAAATATAAATTGTAATTCAAGCATATAACGCCCAGTTGGAATAAATGGAAGAGAATTGGCCTCTTCAGGTGCAGATCGGTAGAAGTAATATTTTCTTAGTTGGTAATTTAATAATCATAATATGATATTATTACATAAAAATTACAATAGGACTTAAGTTCTGAATTAAACTAAAACCTTTGTACTTTTTAGAGGACATATTATATTTCCAAATTTACAGTTTTATCGAAACCAAGCGCTGACGTAGGAATAGCCTGACAAATGTTCATTTGAAAGCTTCATCGCAAATTTCTATAATTGAACTATTACCTGTAATGGCTGTGTTTGAGGAATGCTTTCAGTAAAGTATTTTATGAACTGCCATATGCTCTCCTCTCCATTGTAGCCCAAATTAATGTAAATATAAAACTTCCATTCACCACTGGAGTTGTGAAAAGTACGAATGTAAGACTCCCCGAAACTGTTATTAAAACGTCTTAATTGAGTTCGTGCAAAATCAATTTTATAATCATTTTGTTTAGAATATTGCAAAACGGTTAAGCTGCTGTCGGTTTTAAGTTGTTTGTGCTTGCAGCACTCGCGGGTATGCTGAGAAATAACAAAGTAAAGTACCATTTAAACATTTTGTAGAGATCGAGCACACTTTTACTTGATAAAATACAATTTGTTTTCTACTGTTAAAACTACTCCCAACGCAAACTTGAACACAGAAGCGTCATAATATTTCTATCGAAAGAGGGCAATAATCCAAAGAATATCCATGAGAGTACAGTGGCTGTGTATGGGGAAAATAGCTCGCGCTATTTTCAAGTTAAGTTTTGGTGTAAGCAATTGAAATGGGGCACGGAGTCCATGCAGGATAACCCAGTGCGGAAGACCTCTTGAAGCACGAACACAGGAGACCATAAAGAAAATTGAAGATTTGTTGTAGCCCGATCGCCGAGTGACAGTTTCAGTTACTGCAAGACAATCAGGTATATCAGAAACATCCGTTTTTAAAATCTTTCTTGAAGATTTGGGAATGAGGAAGTTGTCAGCACGGTGGATTCACAGGTTGCCCACTGTTGTGTAGGCGACAAATTTGTGAGTATAAGTTGGCGGCTTTATCCCAAGATGAGGACTTCTGCTTTAGAATTGTAACTGGAGATAAGACCTGGGACCACCGAAGAAACACGAATCCATGCGTGGCTTCATAAAGGGCTCTCGACGACCAAGTAGGTGAAGACACAATTCTCAGCGGAAAAAATGATGGTCACAGTTTTCGGAGATGCTGAAGGGATATTATGGGTTGAGTATATGCCAAAAGCGTCTAGAATAACAGGGCATATCTATAAAGACACAATAATCATGTTGAAAGCATCTATACGCGGGAATAGACTTCACAGTTTTGCGCAGCAAATAGTGCTTCTGTACAACAACTGGTATAAGCACGAATTGTTAAAGAAGCAATTGATGAATGCGACTTTGAGGAATTACAACATCCACCGTACAGTCCTGACCTCGCCTCCTGTGACTAGTATCTCTTTCCAAAACCCAAAAGGCACTTGCGAGGGCGTCGCTATTTGTCGAATGAGGACTTGAAAAACTCTGTGGAGTTGTATTTTGCACAATTATAAAAAACATTTTTATTTCGAAGGCATAGCGTTATTAGAAAAACGTTGGAATAAGTGTGTAAGTGTTAATGGCTCTTATGTTGAAAAATAAAATTTTGTTTGTTCTCTAACTTGTTTCCTTCATAATTTGGTAGATAATATAAACAACTCCCTCCGTATTATGCTACTGATGATTTTTTTTGTAAATGTTGGCGTTAACTTAATGGTCCTTTTCAAGATGTAACGAGTGATATAATAATTCTTATTTCTGTATGATGTATAATATTCTACAGTGCAAAACAAAACCGTACCGCCGCCGCTTACATTATCATTTTAAAAATAAACGTTTTAATTTAATTACTTTGCATCACGCTATTATTATGTTAGGAATATATAGGTACCGAGCATTATAACTATAGTAAAATGGGTACAGTACCGTTCTATTTATTTAGGTTTCGGTTTTACAAAATTTTGTAGAAACATATAGTAACACTTATAACTGTATGACGTATACATCTTGTGGTATCCTTACTGCATAGAATAATTAATTATTTTGCTATAAAACACACCTTGTCTGGTAGAGTTTTATATGTTGCTTGTATTATGTTATTGTATTTTTTTGCAAGTTAACATTTTGTACAGTAAACGAATTTTTGATATCAGTAGTAGTTGACATGCAATCGCGTGCAGGTTCTAAAATTTTTAAATATTAAAACACTTTAAGTAATGTGTAAAGCCTAAATAGATTTCGGGTATTGTAATCACTTTCGTGAAGAACGGGAAGACGTACACGACTACAAAGTGAAAATATTGTTTATAGTATTCAAGACTTCGGTTTATGTTATCTATTTTTTCTTAGGATAGTTTTCGTCCACTAGCAATAAGATTGGTTGTATGCATTCTTTTTGTTGGCATTTAAGCTTGAGTGGTACCGGACCCACCACCTTCTCTTTCTGTTTCTCTCTCTCTGGTATTATAAGAGACTGCAGGCTGTTTGGCAGCAGCTAACTTAGTTTTATCTTATCCTTTCAAATGGCTGACTTAAAAATGAGACGTGATCTTAGCGTAAATGAAACATTAACAGTTTACAATAGACGATAAGATGCTTAAAACAAACCAGCGGAATGCAGCAATTCAATTAAACATTTCGTAACCAGTTCTAAGTAAATTAAAAAGAAAAACGTGTTGAAATAGAAAACTCTTCAAGGGAAAATCACAATTTAAACAATAAAAGAATTCGCAATATTAAAGATAATTCCATGGAATTTGCGTTGGAACTTTAGTATATAGCGTACATAGCAGTTGGAATAAATAGGGGAAAATTTGCCTCTTTGAATACCTTTATTCTTCACACAAGACCGACATTTACCAATTAACCACTTCTGTTTTAAATACTTTAATTATCGGAGCGTGTTCTACATGTTCTTCAATTTATGTTATTCGAATATATTCATAAGCGAATAATTTTAATCTGAATACGAATATTTGATAACGCAAGTTATTGACATGTAATCGTGTGCTTCATATAGGATTTTTAAATCTTAAAGCAGTTTAGTAGATGTAAATAACCTAAACAATTCTATAATATTAATCAAATTACTAACATCAATAAAATCAAAATTTGCATAAACTGAATCGTTAGACAGTAGCACGACACATAATTGTTAGTAACGAATTCTTCTTCAGAAGAAAACAGAAATTGTAATTACAGCATATAACACCCAGTTCTACTAAACGGAGGAAATTTGGCCTCTTCATATGCAAAACTGTAATTTACCGAACATAATATGGTATTGTTACGTGAAAACTAAGGATCTTATGAATCGAATAGGGACAATGATGAACCTCATTACCACACTTGTCATTAAATGGCATAATGGCCCAACTATAGCAAATAGGAGTGCGGAATTCCAACGGCTTGTGTAAGCATGCACAAAAAATATAAATAATTCAGAAACTCATTTCGCGATAAAAGGGCACTTGAAAATATCAAAATGTAAGATCTACAACACTAACCACCCAAACGGAACAACCCACGGTGGAACGGCGATAATCGTTAGATATGGTATTAAGCATTGCGAGATTCATAAATATAACCACCAGCAATTGCAGACAACTAGCATTGTGGTTGAAGACAAAACCAGCAAACTAAATTGATATGCAATTTCCTGTCCACCTAAGCACAATATCATGAAGAAAAACTTTGAGAGCTTTTTTAATACTGTTGGTAGCCAATTTGTTGCCGTGGGCGACTATAACGCGAAACACTTCCAGTGGGGGTCTAGGCTGATCACGACGAAGGGCAGAGAATTATATTCAGCAATGAAGACTAATAACCTAAATTACTTGTCGACAACCACCGTGCTAGCCTAGTGACAAGATAAAAACACGCGATATAAAAGATTTCTGTATACCAAAAGGCGTTAACACACGGCTATTTAAAACTGAATCATCACTTGACCTTTCTTCAGACCATTCACTGATTATTACTATAAGGTACTCTGAAGTCGTACACGTAGATAAGCAACACCAGAAACAAGCTTCTGGGAGAAAAAAGAAATTCCCATCATAGTAAGCAAAAAATAGCAAAACGCGAAGCCTCAAAAGACGATGGCAGCTTTCGATGTCCGCAGCAGACAGCAGAGAGGCGTGAAAGACTTAAAAAAGCTACTGCTTAATTTGAAAAATAACGTCATTCAAGAATAGCTGACCAGGCTAACTGCATCAGAAGCTATCATCTATTCACTATGTAAGGCACCAAAGAAACTCAGAAAACCACAGTAGATTGCTACCCAACTCACAAGGGCATACAAATTTGGGGGTAAAAGGGTGAGGTACTCCAAGCAGTGTTTATGGGCGTATGCAAAAGTAGTGGATCTCGCTTTAAGGGGCTTGCGACTTCACTTTTAAAATTGCAAGTAGGGGAAATCACGTGTCGTCTAGCGTGTGCTCTACAGCTACAAGTGTAGCACAGATTTTGACCAGAGCGTTTTAAATGTTTTCCACAAAAGTAAAAATGCGCGAATTTTGTTGTTTTCAATTTATTAAGTGTATTCAAAAATACTGATTTAAAAATGATTATAGCTTCAAAACTGTCAATTACCGATCATAAGTATATTTTTGGAATCAATGTACCGGGTGAGTCAACGATTAAATAAAGTAAGTTTGCGCTTTATAGGTACATTTTACCAATAAAACGTCTTTACTATGGTTACATGGTTCATACGTGTGCACATTTTAAAATTATTTAGGACTATACTACTATGGCTACTACGATTAGCATTGAATAAACTAAAAAAAAACAAAATAATAAATAATAAAAATAATATATAGGGTGTTTCATTTAAAAAATACACCGATGACGTCATATTCAAAAGAGGGATGACGTCACAAATAGATGTAATATAGGATACGATACTTTATACACACAGTATAATTAATTAATTCACTTTCATTTCAAAAAAAAATATTTTATAATATATCGACACTGTACATTTAATTCAACCATATTTATAATATAATATAGGTATAGTTAATTTATATTTATAAAATACACATAATATACTCGTTATGTGAACAGCCTTTTCCTGGCAACAGGTTTATCGATTTTTAAAGTTTCGTTTTTTTTTCTTGTCTGTACATTTTCTTTTCTTCTCTTTATAGTGTCTATTATATCTGGAGGATCCCTAGTTGCCATATTTCTGGTATATCTAGGGTCTATCAACTCTGGTAGAAGACAGTTCATGTAGAATTTTGTCAACTGGGGTTCCATTTGACTTTTCCAGAATTCGTCATCTTTTGTAATATACCTATTCAATTTTCATTTTATAATTTTTACCAGTCCAAACTCCAAATATACAAATATTTCTGCGAGTTATATGCAGTTGACCTTGGACTTGATAAAACATATGCTTCTTAATTTATTTGCATAATTTCTAAGTAGATGATTTCGGCATTCTATTTTCTCTACAGTGATGTTTGGATAGGGTCGAGATTCTAATAGTTTATTATAAGTGCTATTGTCCCCATCGGCAATCATTCGGTAATATTTAATTCCATACATACTGGCACTTTGTTTAAAACCTTCAACGATTATAGCGGATTCCATGTTAGAACTACTACCGACATGATTTTTGCTGCATTCGTGTGGTTTTGGTTTTGTGGTACGATTGCTGCAACACCAGATAGGGCATTATATTTGGTCTTGTATGATCTTTTTGACCAGCAGCCATCTGTTACAACACTAATTAATGGATATCCCTCAGCATCTACAGAATTTATAGATTTTGAGTATTCGGCCTCTTCTTGAGCAGCTTTATTAATTTTCTCCGAAGCAGTACTTTGCCAGCCAGATGATATTTTACTATGATATACCTTACATGTAGCAGCTGTCATGCAAGGTATATTCATAGCGGATAAAAGTTCTTCCAAATTGTAGTGTCCACACCCAATACTCATGATACCCGATACCGCAGAGCTATTTATATCCATGTAACCATCATTATAATTTGTGGTTGATAATTCAAATTTTGAGTTGCACATATTGCAAGTGACCATTTACTTGTTCCTAATAACATATGGAGCGAACGAAAAGACAATGTTTTCTTTTCGGCAGAAACCAAATGAAACCAAAGTGGTACGATTTGACCTAATAAATGGAAAATATTACAAAAAGTGATTGATGACGGAATAAAGGCTACATCGCAAATATGTAATGCAGTACTAAAACAAGATTATTTTCTTAACTCCTGGAAAATAGCACAGGTAATTGGGATGCCCATATTTGGAAAAACAGTTACCTCATACAGGCCGGTAAGCCTTCTGCCAATACTTTCAAAAGTCCTCGACAAGATAGTGCTAAATCGAATGACACCAACAATAATTGAACAGAAGCAGATCATACCCAACCACCAACTCGGCTTTCGGGAGTGCATAGAGAGTCGAACAGATACACCGAACGGTCAAGAAAATCAACAGCGACCTCTAAGGGAAACGATACTGCTCTTCTGCCTACCTAGACATTATCCAATCATTTGATAAAGTATGGCACGATGGACTATTTTTTAAGCTCAAGAGTAAACTAATTTCTGCACTACCTGCATGAACTGCTGAAATTGTACTTTTATTCAGGTGTAATATAATCAACCATTAATCGTTTATGGAAAATTAGTGTTTAAAAGAAAACATATCTCAAAGCGTTATAGCCTTCAGCATTTTCAAATAGTAGAACGATTCACGGTCAAACCCCGGAACACCAGGTAGCGAGTGTTTCAAACACAGTCATGCATCAACATATTTTTAAGTAATATTCGTTATGTGTGCTTGCTTGTAGTAAACGTTTTTATAATTTTATGGGGTCACGGTTCAGTTTAAAACAAACTTTGGATGTAAAAACTTTAAGACTAACATATTTTTATATTCAAGATTAGTTTTCTGTTTGAATGTTTCTTGAAGAACCCTCTCACAGATGACAATTTGTCAATTTAATAAGTACCAGTAATAATAATTATAGTAAAGTGTACATAATGCCCAGCTATTTATTTAATTCTTGGCCTCACAAAATCTTGTAAATACAGTAGCACTTATGATGCCATTATGTATACATATTGCTTTATGCTTACAACATAGACTAATTAAGTGTTTTTTATACATTACACATTTCCAGAAATTATGTGCGAATACAATTACATTTTACACGAAACTGCGTCGTCTGCCAAACAAGCACTTTTGTGTTAAACAATTGAATTTATGTGCAAGTTAACAATTTTATACAATATACGAATTTTTGATAACAACAGTAGCTGACATACAATCGTGTGTTAATTATAGGATTTTTAAATGTTAAACAGTTTAGTAAATTAAAACATCCCAAACAATTCTATAATACCAATCACATTAATTAACAACAATAAAAACAAAACCTACATAAACTGAAACCTCAGACAATCGGGCGATATACACCTCCATAATTGTTAGTAACGAATAATTCTTCAGAATTATAAATAAACTGAAGTTCAAGCATATAACGCCCAGTTGGAATAAATGGTGGAAACTTGGCCTCTTCAGGTGCAAAATTATAGAAGTAATATCTTATGTCCTGGTAATTCGAGAAACGTAATATATTATCACATAAAAATTAATAGCGAATCTAAGCTCTGAATTAGTCTAAAACTTTTACCTTTTTTAAAGGACATACTACATTTCCAAATTTGTACATTTTGTCCAAACCTACAGCTGACGTAGCAAGAGCTTGACATACTTTGTCTTGGAAACGCATTGGAAATAATCGGTATTCATTGCTAGCAAATTTATATGCCTGGACAATTACCTGGAATATCAACTGTCGTTTAGGAAATGCGTCGAATAAAATTTATTACGCGATTACCTCCATATTGTTCCCCAAATTGACGTTAGAAATAAAACTCCCGTTTACTACTGGAGTTGTTCGATTATATTTAAAAGTACGCAGGTAAACCTCTCCGAAACTTTTGTTAAAGCGTTTTAGTTCAGTTCGTTCAAAATCAAGTCTGAAGTCATTTTGATGAAACTTGTCGAAAATACTGGAAAACGGCTTAGCTGTTGTCGGTTTTATGTTGCTTGTGCGTACAACACTAGCAAGTGTGCTTAGAAAAAACCAATTTAAGTTCCTCTTAAACATTTTTCAAAATAAATTATGTTCAAACACAAATTCCGAAGAACTTTATTGGCAACAGTCTTACCTTACCAAACCTAAATATTTTACTGTACACCTAAAGCCTTTGTACATTTGCAAATTATTTCATGGTATTGTTGTTTTTTACTAAATTAATGTTGGCGATAACTTAATGACCCTTTTCAAGATGTAAAGTGTGATATGATTGTGAAATTCTATGTTTAGAATAACTAACAAAAGCTAAAAATATGTAGCGTCTGACGCTGTCAGTTGGAAAATGGATATTTTATGGTGCATAATTTGCATCACGATATTATTGTGTTACAGCATTCCCCGTTCTGTAACATAATCATGTATAATTACTACAAAAGAAATGTAGACTAAGCAGAAACAGTCAACATAACATATGTACCAATAATTATAACTACAGTAAAATACACATAATGTTCTCCTATCTATTAGTTTTCTGTAAATACAGTAATACTTACAACTCCACCATGTATACATCTAACTTTATGTTTAGAACATAGAAAGAGCTTCGGTTGCAACAGTCTTACCCGACCAAGCATAATTTATTTAATGGACATCTGAAGCCATTATACATTTTTAAAATTATTGTATGGTACTTATGGTTGTTTTGTTTTCAATTAGTGTTGGTGTTAAATTGATGACCCTTTTCATGATGTAAAGAGCGATATGATGGTGAAATTCTATGTATAAAATAACTTACAAATGGTAGTTCTATTAACAAAACAAATATGCCATAAAGAAGTCGTCTCCTACAGATCCGTAAGCCTACTGCCAGTACCTTCAGTAGTCCTCGACAAGATAGTGCGAAATCGAATGAAACCAATAGTTGAACAGAAGCAGATAATACCCTACCACCAATTCGACTTTGGTGAAAGCATAGAGAGTCGAACAGATAAGCCGAACGGTCAATAAGATTAACAGCGACCTCTAAAGGAAACGATACTGCTGTGCTGGCTACGTAGACATTAGCTAAGAATTTGATAAAGTATGGCACGATGTACTGTTCTTTAAGCCCAAGAGTAAATTTCTGCACCACCTGTATGAACTGCTGAAATTGTACTTGACTGGAAGACAAATCTAGTATGACACCACCAGTTATGTGCTGATTTGCTATCCATTCTATCTGGGGTACTTTAGGGAATGGGGCCCGTTCTATACGAGGGCTATTTTTTTTTCAACCTGCGGTGGGCTATAAAGTAAAGACGGGTGAATATACAAAAAAGATTTTATTACCAAAAGTAATGTACAATACAGGTTATTTCTCTACTTAATCACCTTGACGATTGAGGCATTTGCCATATCTGTGAACAAGCTTTTCAATACCCTCTTCATAAAATGTTGCCGCCAATGATTGGAAGTGAGTTGTGACGGTTTCTTTGAGCTCCACGTCAGTTTGGAAGCGCTGCCCCCCAAGCCACTGCTTCAGTTCAGGGAAAAGATGAAAGTCACTCGGCGCTAGGTCGGGACTATATGGTGGGTGTTCGAAAATGTCCATTGAAATTGCTGAAGGAGCCGTTGGGTTACACGAGCGCTGTGAGGACGGGCATTGTCGTGGATCAGAACAATTCCAGAAGTCAGCATGCCTCTTCGTTTGTTTTGAATAGCTCTCCGTAAGCGTCGCAAAGTCTCACAATATGAATCTGCATTAATTGTTGTTCCAGGCTGCATAAACTCCACAAACAACACACCTTTTTGGTCCCAAAAAACAGTTGCCATAACCTTACGGGTGTTGAAGGTTTGTTTGAATTTTGTGGGTCTCTTTGGAGAATTTGTGTGTATCCATTGTTGTGATTGTCGTTTCGTTTCGGTCGTGTCATATTGAACCCATGTCTCATCACCTGTCACAATGGATTTCAAATAATCTTCTCCATCAGTATTGTAACGGTCAAGAAACTCCAAAGTTGCAGTCATTGGGCGAGTTTTGTGGTTGTCAGTCAACATCGTTGGGACCCAGCGAGCGCAAACTTTTCTGTAGCGCAACTGTTCAGTAACGATAGAGTACAGGGAAGATCTTGAAACTTCCGGAAATTTCATCGATAATTCACTTATGGAGAACCTTCGATTTTCCTTAACCGCTTGGTCAACTCGTTGAACAATGTCGTCTGTAGCGACAGACTTTGCGTCCTTGACCGCCTTCATCATGCACATTACTTCGGCCATCTTTAAACTTTCGACACCATTCACGAACAACGCCATTACTCATAAAGCTGTCTCCATACACTCGACTCATTCTTCGATGAATTTCCGCTGCACTGTTCCCTTCTGCCTGCAAGAAACGAATAACAGCTCGCAATTCACACTTGGCGGGAGAATCAATAGCGACAGCCATGTTCACGTGACTGCAACTCAACAGGAAATGGCGTGTTGGACTCGCCAGTGACAGAGCGTGTGGAGGTGGAGATGCTCAGTCGCCTACTACGCACACCAACCACCTGCCGCATGCCTGCCCATCATACTGTGAGACCGGAGGTTGAAAAAAAAACAACCCTCGTATATTCTGCACACTTGCCAACAACTAGGTTTATTACAACCGCAACATTCGGAGATGATACCGTTATTTTTACTACGCAGCCCAATCCTGCAACCGCGACTAGAAATTTACAAGTTAACCTAAATAGAATACAATCATGGTTAAAACGATGGAGGATGAAATGAAAACAAATCGATACATGTAACTTACACCATGAAGAGAGATGATTGTCCATCTGTAACGCCAATGGGCAGCAACTGCAGCACTCAGATTACGCAAAATCCCTCGGCCAGTATATAGTTCGTAGAATGACTTGGTAAAAACACATAGGTACTCACAAAACGAAAACAACTTGGTATGGTATTTAGAAACCTCCACCAGATGATAGGAGGGAATTCTCAATTAACAACATACAATAAAATTTAATCTACAAAGCTATTATTAAGCGCATATGGATCGATGAGATCCAACTCTAGGGTTCTGCCAGCAATAGTAGTTTGGAAATAAGAGAGTTTCCAGAATAATGTTCTTCGTGTTATAGTGAATGCGTCATATTATGTGGAAGATACAGCTACACAAAATGACCTGAGCGTGCCTTCAGTTAAAGAAGAGATTAGAAAGTGCAGTACCAAGTACGGTGAGCGAATGAAATTGCAACCAAATAAATTAGCAAAAAGTATAGCACTCTATACCGACCGAGTAAAACTACTAAGGATGTTTAAGCCGCCAGTCCTAAGTACCAGCTGTAATTATTTAAAGTACTAGTGCAACGCTAGAAGAATTTATGTAAACAAACGTAACTTCGGTAAAGAGCTAAACGAGATTAAGTAATAAAGGAGAGTAGTCAGTGGAATACTCCCTACAAACCAAATTTCTAAATAGTCGAAAAATACCTGTAAACTAATTGTGTATTTTACAAGACAGATTGTTTGCTGAATGGGACAAACAAATATATTGCGTGTGTATTAATACCGAATCTAAGTTTAAAATTATACTAAAACCTTTACATCTTTTAGAGGACATACTATGATTCCAAATTTAAAGAATTTTTCGAAACCTAGCGCTGAAGTAGCAACAGCTTGACAAATGTTCATTTGAAAGAGCAATTAAACAATCGGTATTCACTGTTCGCAAATGTATATAATTTAACTATTACCTGCAATTGCTCTGTTTGAGGAATGCCTTCCTAAAATATTTTGTGAACTGCCAAATACTCAGGAAGGTGAGTACCCAAAATTGACGGTTAGGATAAAATGTCCATTAATCACTGGAGTTGTTCGATTGTATTTAAAAGTACACAGGTGAACTTCTTCGAAGCTGTTTTAAAGCGTTTTAATTCACTTTGTTCAAAATCAATTTTGTAATCATTCTGATGAAACTTTCTTAGAATATAGGAAAACGGCTTAGCTATTTTGGTTTAAAATTGCTTGTGCGTATTAGACTCGCGAGTACGCTTAGAAGAAAAAAGTAAAGTACCATTTAATGATTTTGTACTCAAAATTTTGTTTATAAATGGACGAGCTTTTACTGACAACACCGCCCAAACACAATTGTTTATATACAGGGTGGACCAGATTTATTTCGGGAAACTTCACCAGCGTGTTCCAGTAACCAAATTAATGTAGAAAGGTTATATAAACGTGGGTCCTTAAATGCTTCCTAACGGAATAATACATACGTTTTACATTGCATAGTCTCCCTTTATCTAAAATTTTTAAAATCGTAAAACAAATAGGCGTGGATAGTGTTGATAATGAAAACATGCTGTGAAAAACAAGTGACTAATTAAATTAATCTGTCAAAAATTATACAGTTTACTGTGTTTACTGATTTGAAGAGTGCTTGTGATTCAGTTACCACTATGCCCATGAAATTTAGTAATGAAAAATACGCAGATATTCATTTTGTGTATGGATTCTGTAACGGCAATGCCGAAGCATCAGTGCGTGAATATCAAAGGTGTTTCCCAAATAGAAGACTTCCAGATTCTCAAGTTTTCGTCTATACTCACCGGCGTTTTCGCGAATTAGGTTTGCGTACTAATAACGAACAAAACAGAAATGACAACCCAATACTAAGAAGAATTACTAACCGTATTCTTCAAGCCTTCAATGAAAATCCACGACTCAGTTCTCGCAGAGCGGCTCAACAACTTAATGTATCAAAATCAAGAGTGTTATGAATATTACATGCAGATCATAGAAAATCATACCATTTTCAACCTGTACAAAATTTACATCCTGGTAATGCAGAAACAAGGTTGAGCTTTTGTGAGTGGATTTTACATCAGATAGAAAATAACCATGAATTTTTACATAAAATACTTTGGACGGATGAAGCTACATTCACGAGAACCGGAGTAGTTAATTATCACAATCTTCATGTTTGGGCACGTGAAAATCTGCATGAGACTCGACCATGCAATTTTCAAAATGAATTTAGTGTTAATGTTTGGCTCGGTGTCTTACATAATAACATTTATGGTCCATACTTCTTACCGCCAAGAATAAATTCGGCATTATTTTCTGAGTTTCTTGACACAAATTTCAGCGATGTCCTTGATGAAATGCCCATTCACTTTAGAATAGATAGCTGGATACAACTACACGGAGCTCCAGCGCATTTTGGATTACAAGTATGTGAATGGTTAAATACAAATTATCCACAGCGTTGGATTGGTCGTTCAGGACCAGTACCCTGGCCCCCAAGATCGCCACACCTCACTCTGCTCGATTATTATGTTTAGGGAAAGTTAAAAGATAAAGTATATGCAACGCTTGTTAATACAAGGGAAGAATTAAGTTTAAGAATTGAAGAAGCTTGTAATGAGATGAGGCAGAATCCTTTGGAAATATCTACCGCGATTGATTCACTGATTCGACGTTGTAGGAAATGTATCGAGGTTGGCGGATTACAGTTTGAACATCTACATTATTAATTCTGCTATTCCATATTGTAATATCACCCTAGTAATGATTCTTTTATCAAAACCTTAAGATGCGATATCTCCGTTAGGAAGCATTTAAGGATCCACGTTTATATAAACTTTTTACTTTAATTTGATTATTGGAACACGCTGGTGAAGTTTCCCGAAATAAATCTGGACCACCCTGTAGAATAACTCCTATACGAAAATGGCGTATCACGGCCCAGGGTATCATTTTGAAAATCGTCATTTCGCATTAATTAGTTTACATCAAGATATTATTGCGTTACAGAATTCCGACTTTCTGAAACTTTAATTTATATTTACTACAAAAGATAATACTTAAATGAACTGATGTCAAATTTAAATAAGTAGTAGGTAATAAAAATTTTAAAATGTACATAATGTCTTCTATTATTATTATTTAGTTTTTGGTCTTACGAAACCTTGAAAATAGAGTAGCACTTATAATCCAATGATGTATATTATGTCCTTATACATTAGATGCTTCCAAAATTACGCATGTAAACATTTATTCTTCATATACCATATTGCTTGAATAGTCTTAACAAGGTGTGCGTGTAACATTTCTGTAAAGTTTGCCAAATAATCATTTTGATGTTAAACATTTGATTTTTCTCACTGGCTTTCATATATTCGTTGCTTGCGTGTCTTGGTAAATTTTACATGACCAAAATCGTGGTTTTTAGTATGTAGTCCTTTACGATTCATTAGGCTTTTAATTCCTGTATGCATTCCAATATCGAAACGTTTTGGTTCCTGAAGACCGCAATACCACCTTTCATAAAACTGGCCATATGAGTAAAAATAATTACGATCAATTCATTTGCAAATGATTTGAGTATTCTGAAGTATCAGAGTATTCGAATTTGCAATATATAAAAAATTTGTATTTTATAGTTCAGACCAATTTCTGTAACAAGTTTCGTGGTGATCAGAGGTGTTCAATAATTTTTTTAAAATCCGTTATAAATACTCAGTTTCCTATTTTATCGGAAACACGGAAAAATATCATATTTTATTACTTGCAGTCGCTGACATGGGAAAGGTAACATTTTATATCGCTTGATAGCCCATTATTGAATATTGTAATACAATTGAAACATCTCCTAAAAGTTTTTATTAACGGAAATGATAATGCATTTATTGTACACAGGAAAGCAACTTCTTCTTAAGCAAAAGTGCTATCGTGTAAATCACAAGGTTGTAGGTTTTTTAATAAATTTCTGGGTGAGATTCAAGTTAAATATTAATTTTCCATGCATTTCTTTAGCTCTGTATAATGTTTTCTGGTTGCTATTTCATGCTTCACCAGATTCATCCTTATACAGTGTGGAAACTAAGTAGCGGATAAATTCGTTAAATCCGTTAAAGTTTGTGATAAAGGAAAAATCTAAAATAGGTGTTTCGATTCAAATTACAGCGCATATGATAAAGTTATTGTTAGATTTTCCCATCAACTTTTGATAAAGTTATGACGTCATCAATATTTCTTTTAATGACAACCTATATCATTTAATTTTTGTTTCGTAAAGTTTCTTAATTTGTTTTGAATGGTATACAAGTTTGCGTAGGTTACATAAAAAAATGTAAGAAAAACGACTTTAAAGTTTAAAATCTAAGCGTGAATGAGATTCACAGTAATGCTAGGTAGCAGAATTTAAAACAAGTATAAAATTGTTTTGACCTAGATAAGCGAAAGAACTACACTACATGTTCAAACTGACGACCCTGCATCAGCTGATAATTAAGGCGCTCATTAAATGCATTCAAAACATTTTGAAGAGTCCGCGGCGTTATTCACCTAACGTCATGTCGAATTCTATCTTTAAGATCCTTTAAATTTTTACCTTCAGTTTGACACACCTAGGTTTTTAAGTGCCCCCAGCATCAAGTCTAACGACGATAGATCAGGGGACCTAACAGAGCACTCCATTGCACCTCTTCCTCATATGCATATTCCTGGAAGCACTTCGTGTAAATAACGTCTGACATTACCTCCGTAGTGTGGCGGAGCAGTATCCTGTTGCAGCCAAATATTATTGCTTGGTACGTAAGAGTCGATTAGATTCGGAAATAGTATCGCTAAAGCAGGTACTAATTCAAAGTGTAAATAGTCTAGGTATCTTTCCCTAGTTAAAGTAGCGTCGATAAAGAATGGCCCTAAAAGTATGTCACCGACAATTCCTGCCCATACATTGAGTTTTTGGGGATATTGGGTATGTGCTTGATGTACCTATCCAGTAGGGATTTTCCTTAGACTAATATCGACAATTCTGACTATTGATAGTTCAATGTTGTGCCGTGAGAACAGTAGATCGCCAATGTACATTGCCATTATTTCTTCACAGAATTCTTTTAAACATTTTGTAGTGGTCGAGCACACTTTTAATTGATAAAATACAATTTGTTTTCTACTGTAAAAACTACTCCTGGCGCAAACTTGAACACTGAAGCGTCATAACATTTCTATCGAAAGATGGCAATAATCCAAAGAATATCCATGAGAGTACAGTGGCTGTGTATGGGGAAAATAGCTCGCGCTATTTTCAAGTTAAGTTTTGGTGTAAGCAATTGAAATGGGGCACGGAGTCCATTCAGGATAACCCAAAGTGCGGAAAACCTCTTGAAGCACGAACACAGGAGATCATAAAGAAAATTGAAGATTTGGTGTAGACTGATCGCCGAGTGACAGTTTCAGTTATTGCAAAAGTAGCACATCAGATACCTCTGTTTCTAAAATCCTTCATAAAGATTTGGGAATGAGCAAGTTGTCAGCACGGTAGATGTCGAGGTTGCTCACTGCCGAACAAAAATTATGTAGGTGACGAATTTGCGAGGATAAGCTGGCGGCTCTATCCCAAGGTTCTTCTTTAAAATTGTAACTGGGGATGAGATCTGGGACCACCGACGAAACAAGAGTCCATGCAATGGCTTCATAAGGGCTCTCCACGACCGCGAAGACACAAATCGCCGCGGGAACAGTGATGGCCACAATATTCTGGGATGCTGAAGGGATTGAGTTGAGTATATGCCAAAAGCGTCTACAATAACAGGGAATGTCTACAAAGAAACAATAATCATGCTGAAAGCAGCTATACGCGAGAAGAGACCTCACAATTTTGCTCAGAATAACTGTGCTTCTGCGCAACTACAGGGTGCATATAGCACGAATCGTTAAAGAAGCAATTGTTGAATGCGGCTTTGAGGAACTACAACGTCCACCGCACAGTCCTGATCTCGCCTCCTGTGACTATTATCTCTTTTCGAAACTGAAAAGACATTTGCGAGGGCGTCGCTATTATTATGTTAGAAATTTCCCTCATTCTAAAACTAAATCATGTGTATTTACTACAAAAGAATTCTAAATTAACACCTGTCAACTTTAAATAGGTACCAAGCATAATTATTATAGTAAAATGGATACAGTACCCTTCTATTTATTTAGGTTTTGGTTTTACAAAATCTTGTAAACAAATATAGTAACACCTACAGCTGCATGACGTATATATGTCGAATGCAGAAGATGTAATTGTACGTTTAATGAAAAGGGCATCCACTTCATGAAGCGGCTCCCCATACTGTAATTTCAAAGTGTTCCGCCACCTGGACAAAAATTCCATCCATTTCATGAAGTGGAACCAATCCATCCTCTTCCAGATGATGAAATTATACGAGACTACAAAATTTGGATAAGCAAACTGTCCATTTCATGAAAAGGTGGGATAGAAACCAATATCTGGTGTAATGTTAATGTATTGTATAATGTATTAATGTAAATGATTGTGTTTCTTATTTTTTATTACAACATACAGTCTTGTGGTATTCCTCAAATATTTGTATTTTTTCTTTGTTTGAATGTTTAGTGATTATTTTAGTATATTATATAGTATATTAATATACTTTTTTTTCTTTTTCAGTATAATAAAGAGAAAAACAAAAACCTCTTTTTTCTTCCCACTTCACTACATAGCTATAGGTACGAAAACAGGAATCACGAAATGGGGATCCACTTGCGACGACCCAACAATATTACAGCAAATATTGTTTTCTATCCGACCTTTTCATGAAATGGGCAATTTGCATATCCAAATACTGTAGTCTCGTATAATTTCACCATCTGGAAGAGGATGGATTCCACTTCATGAAATGGATGGGATTTTTGTCCAGGTCGCGGAAAATGTTGAAATTACAATATGAGGAACCGCTTCATGAAGTGGATGGCCTTTTCATGAAATGTACAATTACATCTTCTGTATTCGACATATATTACATTATACATCTTGTGTATGCTTACAGCATAGAATAATTAATTATTTTGCTATAAATTACAGGTTGTCTGGGAGATTTTTATATGTTGTTTGGTTTATGTTACTGTATTTTTTTTTTGCAAGTTAACATTTTGTACAGTATGCCAATTTTTGATATCAATAGTAGTTGACATGCAATCGCGTGCAGGATATAAAATTTTTAAATGTTAAAGCACTTTAAATAATGTAAACAGTCAAAATATATTTATAGAACAGCACCGCCACTCGCGTATTGTTACCACTTTCGTGAAGAACAGGACAGACGTACACGACTACACAGTGAAAACATCGTTAATAGTAATCATGACTTCGGTTTATGTTATCAATTTTTTTTTAGGATAGTGTTCGTCCACTAGCAGTAAGATTGTTTGTATGCATTCTTTTTGTTGACACTTAAGCTTGAGTGGTACCGGACCCATCACCTCTTTCTGTCTCTTTCTGGTATTATAACTTATAAGAGTATGCAGGCTGCCTGGCAGCAGCTAACTTAGTTTTATTCTTATCCTGATTTAAAAATTAGACGTGATATTAGCGTAAGTGAAACATTAACAGTTTACAATAGCTGATAAGATGGTTAAAACAAACCAGCGGAAAGCAGCAATACAATTAAACATTTCGTAACCAGTTAAAAAGAAAAACATGTTGAAATAGAAAACTCTTCAAGGGAAAATCACAGTTTAAACAATAAAAGAATTCGCAATATTAAAGATAATTAAATGGAATTTGCGTTGGAACTCTGATTCGCTAATGTCCCTGAACATGATGCAGAACTAAATAAAAATTGTAATTTGAGTATATAGCGTATATAGCAGTAGGAATAAATAGATGAAACATTGCCTCTTCAAATACATTTATTCTTCACACAAGACCAACATTTGCCAATTAAGCACTTTCGTATTAAATACTTTAATTATCGACGCTTGTTCTACATGTTCTTTGATTTATGTTATTCTAATACATTCACAAGCGAATAATTTTAATCTGAATACGAATTTTTGATAATGCAAGTCATTGACATGTAATCGTGTGTTTAGTATAGGATTTTTAAATCTTAAAGCACTTTAGTAAATGTAAAAAGCCTAAACAATTCTATAACACTAATCAAATTACTAACATCAATAAATACAAAATCTGCATAAACTGAATCGTTAGACGGTAGCACAACACACACTTGCATAATTGGTAGTAACGAATACTTCTTCAGAAGTAAATAGAAATTGTAATTACAGCATATAACACCCAGTTGTAATAAACGGAGGAAATTTGACCTCTTCATATGCAAAACTGTAATTTACGGAACATAATATGTTATTATTACCTGAAAACTAAGGATCTTATTAATCAAATAGGGACAATGATGAACCTCATTACCACACTTGTCATTAAATGGCATAATGACCCAAGTATAGCAAATAGGAGTGAGGAATTCCAACGGCTTGTGTCACTATGCACAAAAAATATAAATAATTCAGAAACTCATTTCGCGATAAAAAGTCACTCGAAAAAACCAAAACGTAAGATCTACAACACTAACCACCCAAACGGAACAACCCACGGTGGAACGGCATTAATCGTTAGATATGGTATTAAGCAATGCGAGCTTGATAATTATAACCACCCGTACTTGCAGACAACTAGCATTGTGGTTGAAGAGAAAACTGGCAAATTAAATTGATATGTAACTTACTGTCCACCTAGGCACAATATCAAGAAGAAAGACTTCGAGAGCTTTTTTTGGTAGCCAATTTGTTGCCGTGGGCGACTATAACGCGAAAGACTCCCAGTGGGGTATCGGTTGATCACGACGAAGGGCAGATAATTATATTCAGTAATGAAGACATGCACAGAAAATATAAATAATTCTTGCAACACAATGAAATAGGTGTAAGGATGGTATCAGAAACTCATTTCACGATAAAAAGTCACTTGAAAGTACTAAAATATAAGATCTACAACACTAATCACCAGACGGAACAACCCACGGTGGAACGGCGATAATCATTAGATATGGTATTAAGCACTGCGAGCTTGATAAATATAACCACCAGCACTTGCGGGCAACTAGCATTGTGGTTGTAGAGAAAACCAGCAAACTAAATTGATATGCAATTTACTGTCCACCTGAGCATAGTATTAAGAAGAAAGACTTTGACAGCTTTTTTAATACTGTTGGCAGCCAATTTGTTGCCTTGGGCGACTATAACGCGAAACACTCCCAGTGGGGGTCTAGGGTGATCACGACGAAGGGCAGAGAATTATATTCAGCAATGAAGACTAATAACCTAAAGTGTTTGTCGACAGGACAACCACCTTACTAGCCTAGTGACAAGATAAAAACACGCCATATAAAAGATTTCTGTACACCAAAAGGCGTTAACACACGGCATTTTAAAACTGAATCATCACTTGACCTTCCTTCAGACCTTTCACTGATTATTACTATAGGGTACTCTGAAGTCGTACACGTAGATAAGCAACACCAGAAACAAGCTTCTGGAAGAAAAAGAAGTTCCCATCATAGTAAGCAAAAAATAGCAAAAAGCGACACCTAAAAGGACGATAGCAGCTTCGTCCGCAGCAGATAGCAGAGAGGCGTGAAAGTCTTAAAAAAGCTACTGCTTAATTTGAAAAATAACATCATTCAAGAATAGCTGACCAGGCTAACTGCATCAGAAGCTATCAACTATTCACTATGTAAGGCACCAAAGAAACTCAGAAAACTACAGTAGATTCTTCCACTTAATACGGGAAAATACGGGGAGTGGCCCAGAAATGATAAGGAAGAGGCAGCCGCCTCCATGGAACACCTTAACAATGTATTCACACCTTTCCCAACGGAATTAAACTTCGAAGAAAGACACGAAATCAAGCAATTCCTTGAAGCGCTTTATCAAGTGGGCGTGGCTATAGAAAAAGTAAAGTTTAAAGTAATCAAATATACATAATCAACAAGAAACCAAATCAAACCAAAGTGGGACGATTTGACCTAATAAATGGAAAATATTACAAAAAGTGATTGATGACGGAATAAAGGCTACATTGCAAATATGTAATGCAGTACTAAAATAAGGTTATTTTCCTAACTCCTGGAAAATAGCACAGGTAATTGGGTTGCCCATATTTGGAAAAAAAGTTATCTCATACAGGCCCGTAAGCCTTCTGTCAATACTTTCAAAAGTCCTCGACAAGATGGTGCTAAATCGAATGACTCCAACAATTGAACAGAAGCAGATAATACTCAACACCAACTCGGCTTTCGGGAATGCATAGAGAGTCGAACAGATACACCGAACGGTCAAGAAAATCAACAGCGACCTCTAAGGGAAACGATACTGCTCTGCTAAACATTAGCCAAGCATTTGATAAAGTATGGCACGATGGACTATTTTTTAAGCTCAAGAGTAAAAATTTATGCACCACCTGTATGAACTGCTGAAATTGTACTTGTATTCAGGTGCAATATAATCAACCGCTAATCTTTTATGGAAAATTACTGTTTAAAAGAAAACATATCTCAAAGCGTTATATCCTTCATCATTTTCAATAGTAGAACGATTCACGGTCAAACCTCAGAACACTAGGTAGCGAGTGTTTCAAACAATAGTCATGCATGAACATGTTTTTAAGTAATATTCGTTGTGTGCTTGCTTGTAGTAAACGTTTTTTAAATTTTATGAGGTCGCAGTTCTGTTTAAAATGAACTTTGGATGTAAAAACTTTAAAACTAACATATATTTATATTCAAGATTAGTTTTCTGTTCGATTGTTTCTTGAAGAACCCTCTCACATATGACAATTTGGCAATTTAATAAATACCAGTAATAATAATTACAGTAAAGTGTACATAATGCCCAGCTATTTATTTAATTCTTGGCCTGACGAAATCTTGTAAATACAGTAGCACTTATGTTGCCATTATGTAAACATACTGCCTTATGCTTACAACATAGACTAATTAAGTGTTTTTTATACATTACACGTTTCCAGAAATTATGTGCGAATGCAATTACATTTTACACGAAACTGTCGTCTGCCAAACAAACACTTTTGTGCTAAACAATTGAATTTATGTGCAAGTTAACAATTTTATACAATATACGAATTTTTGATAACAACATACAATCGTGTGTTAATTATAGGATTTTTAAATGTTAAACAGTTTAGTAAATTAAAACATCCCAAACAATTCTATAATACCAATCACATTAATTAACAACAATAAAAACAAACCCTACATAAACTGAAACGTCAGACAATCGGGCGATACACACCTCCATAATTATTGTTAGTAACGAATAGTTCTTCGGAATTATAAATAAACTGAAATTCAACCATATAACGCCCATTTGGAATAAATGGTGGAAACTTGGCCTCTTCAGATGCAAAATTATAGAAGTAATATTTTATGTCCTGGTAATTCGAGAAACGTAATATATTATCACATAAAAATTAATAGCGAATCTAAGCTCTGAATTAGTCTAAAACTTTTACCTTTTTTAAAGGACATACTACATTTCCAAATTTGTAGAGTTTGTCCAAACCCAAAGCTGACGTAGCAAGAGCTTGACATACATTGACTTGGAAACGCACTGGAAATAATCGGTATTCATTGCTAGCAAATTTATATGCCTGGACAATTACCTGGAATATCAACTGTCGTTTAGGAAATGCGTCTAATAAAATTTATTATGCGATTACCTCCATATTGTTCCCCAAATTGACGTTAGAAATAAAACTCCCGTTTACTACTGGAGTTGTTCGATTATATTTAAAAGTACGCAGGTAAACCTCTCAGAAACTTTTATTTACGCGTTTTAATTCAATTCGTTCAAAATCAAGTCTGAAGTCATTTTGATGAAACTTGTCGAGAATACTGCAAAACGGCTTAGCTGTTGTCGGTTTTTGTTGCTTGTGCGTACAACACTAGCAAGTGTGCTTAGGAAAAACCAATTTAAGTTCCTCTTAAACATTTTTCAAGATAAATTATGTTCAAACACAAATTCCGAAGAACTTTATTGGCAACAGTCTTACCTTACCAAACCTAAATATTTTACTGTACACCTAAAGCCTTTGTACATTTGCAAATTATTTCATGGTATTGTTGTTATTTAGTAAATTATTGTTGGCGATAACTTAATGACCCTTTTCAAGATGTAAGGTGCGATATTATTTTGAAATTCTATGTATAGTATAACTAACAAAAGCTAAAAATATGTCGCGTCTGACGCTGTCAGTTTGAAATGGATATTTTATGGTGCATAATTTGCATCACGATATTATTGTGTTATAGCATTCCCCGTTCTGTAACATAATCATGTATAATTACTACAAAAGAAATGTAGACTAAGCAGAAACAGCCAACCTAACATATGTACCAATAATAATAACTACAGTAAAATACACATAATGTTCTCCTATCTATTAGTTTTCTGTAAATACAGTAATACTTACAACTCCACCATGTATACATCTAACTCTAACTTTATGTTTAGAACATAGGAAGAGCTTCGGTTGCAACAGTCTTACCCGACCAAACATAATTTATTTAATGGACATCTGAAGCCATTATACATTTTTAAAATTATTATATGGTACTTATGGTTGTTTTGTTTTCAGTTAGTGTTGGTGTTAAATTGATGACCCTTGTCACAATGTAAAGAGCGATATGATTGTGAAATTCTATGTATAAAATAACTTACAAATGGTAGTTCTGTTAACAAAACAAATATGCCATTTACAGGATGCGCTGCATCCACATGTAATGTTATGTCATATCCTCCATCATAAAATTGCCATGAGTAGCAATATGCGATTTCTGAAGTGTCGTGATGCAAACACAAATAGGAAACATATGGTAGAAGCGGGCTGCGGCTATCATTTTGAAAATCTATATTTTACCTTACACGGTTTCCATCACGATATTATTGTGTTAGATAATTTCCCCATTTTGAAACTTAATCGTGTATGTTTACTACAAAAGAAAATATCTAAATTACCATATGTCAATATTAAATAGGAACTAATAAAAATTGTCAAATATACTGTTATACGTAAAACAACCGGCGGTAACGAAAGACGGAAATACAAACATTTTACGACAAATCAAGAACACCGAATTATTACCCAGGGGGTAACTTACCTCAAAAATTGCTGCGTTCACCGGGACTAGCTCTACTGCGAGATGGGAGAGGGTGATTAAACTTAGATAAAATAAAAGGCGCCAGAATCCAACACCAACGGTCCTGGAGTAATCCCAAAGACTTACCTCAACGGGTTCATATGAGGGTAAGCCCTTATAAACTTACGGGTTTCCAACAAACAAAATAATAAGCCAATAAAACCCCTGTATAACTTGAATGCTGAAAATAAATCCTGCATATTGTAAATAATATAACAATAATCAAAGTAAATGTACAACTATTGAAGTAACTACTAATTAAAAACGAAATAATCACTGAACGGAACGCAGTCTAGCGGCCGTATCCCTTGCATCTCCTTATTGTCCTCATATCCCACTTAAAGATCGTGAGGATATAGAAAAGGTAGTGGTTTTTAGTATGTAGTCCTTTACGATTCATTAGGCTTTTAAGTCCTGTATGCATTCCAATATCAAAACGTTTTGGTTCCTGAAGACCGCAATACCACCTTTCATAAAACTGGCCATAAAGTAAAAATAATTACGATCAATTCATTTGCAAATGATTTGAGTATTCTGAAGTATCAGAGTATTCGAATTTGCAATATATAAAAAATTTGAATTTCGTGTTGATCAGAGGTTTTCAATATTTTTTTTTAAATCCGTTATAAATACTCAGTTTCCTATTTTATCGGAAACACGGAAAAATATTATACTTTATTACTTGCAGTCGCTGACATGGGAAAGCTAACATTTTATATCGCTTGATAGCCCATTATTGAATATTATAATACAATTGAAGCATCTCCTAAAAGTTTTTATTAACGGAAATGATAATGCATTTATTGTACACAGAAAAGCAACTTCTTAAGCAAAAGTGCTATCGTGTAAATCACTAGGTTCTAGGTTTGTTAATAAATTTCTCGGTGCGATTCAAGTTAAATATTAATTTTCCATGCATTTCTTTAGTTCTGTAAATATTTTTTGGTTGGTATTTCATGCTTCACCAGATTCATCCTTATACAGTGTGGAAACTAAGTAGCGGATAAATGCGTTAAATGCGTTAAAGTTGTGATATAGAAAAAATCTAAAATAGGTGTTTCGATTTAAATTACAGCGCATATGATAAAGTTATTGTTAGATTTTCCCATCAGCTTTTGATAAAGTTATGACGTCATCAATATTTCTCTTAATGACAACCTATATCATTTAATTTTTGTTTCGTAAAGTTTCTTAATTTGTTTTGAATGGTATAAAAGTTTGTGTAGGTTACATAAAAAAATGTAAGAAAAACGACTTTAAAGTTTAAAATCTAAACGTGAATGAAATTAACAGTAATGCTAGGTAGCAGAATTAAAAACAAGTATAAAATTGTTTTGACCTAGATAAGCGAAAGAACTACACTACACGTTCAAACTGACAACCCTGCATCAACTGATAATACCCAAGGCGCTCATTAAATGCATTCAAAACATTTTGAAGAGTCCGCGGAGATATTCACCTAAAGTCATGACGAATTCTTTCTTTAAGATCCTTTAAATTTTTACTTTGAGTTTGACACACCTAGGTTTTTAAGTGCCCCCAGGATCAAGTCTAACGACGATAGATCAGGGGACCCAACAGAGCACTCCATTGCACCTCTTCCTCATATGCATATTCCTGGAAGCACTTCGTGCAAATAACGTCTCACATTACCTGCGTAGTGTGGCGCAGCAGCATCCTGTTGCAGCCAAATATTATTGCTTGGTACGTAAGAGTCGATTAGATTCGGAAACAGTATCGCTAAAGCAGGTACTAATTCAAAGTGTAAATAGTCTAGGTATCTTTCCCTAGTTAAAGTAGCGTCGATAAAGAATGGCCCTAAAATTATGTCACCGACAATTCCTGTCCATACATTGAGTTTTTGGGGATATTGGGCATGTGCTTGCTGTACCTATCCCGTAGGGATTTTCCTTCGACTAATATCGACAATTCTGACTTGAAATTTCGAATGGCAATTAAGCTGCATATCTTCGGTTGTTGTTGCCACAAGCGGTCAGTGTTTGGAAGATCTTGTGTCTAGCGATCAAGTTAGTCATCATGAAGTATGCCGAATTTTCAAAGACAAATATCCTGATCAGGAAATAAGCCAAACCACAGTCAGCAGAATACAAACTAAATTTAGAGAATACGGCACTGTGTAGGATATCTCAAAGCATTATAATCTTCGTCATTTGCAATAGTAGAACTATTCGCGTACGAACCTTAGAACGCTAGGTAGGTGTATCGAACAATAGTCATGTATGGACAATTTTAGTAACATAAACGCGTATCGCAGTGCAATGGATTCAGTTGTAACGAGCCCAAAATGTTGACCAGTGAATAATTTGGTTTTAATTACCAAGTCCACAAAGTTTCAACATTTTGAAGATAACCGTTTCAACAACAAACATCTGGAACCGCCGTGACGTAAAATGTTCCAGAACCAACGTCCCTTTCTCCAGCCGAGAGGGGAGCACGCATGACGGAAGTGGAAAAGTAGCTCCTATAAAACCGCCCGCCCAGTCATTTAAATCATCTTTATTTCCTGGCTCTTGATTCAATCAAAAGTCAGAAATATACCGTCGCCTTCTTTAAGAGTATTCTTAAAGATTCCAGTGTTTAAAAGTCCGTTCCTGTAAATAACCAGCCCAGTATAAATCCGTTTAACAGTTCCTAATAATTACCTAAAAGTGAATTCATACTTTTCCAGTGTTTTACAGTTGTATTCACGCGTTTAATTATTTTGATTTTCCAGTGACCGAGTCCGAAGTGAAGCGAGCCAGTGCCCAGCGAGCGCCGGTAGCCTTTGGGGTCGATTCAAACCAGCGTACCGCCGTTCGAAAACGCTAGGATTGCCAGGACATTTTTAACAGTAAAGTTAGTGGAGATAAACATTTGACTTGCTTTACTTGTTTATTTGAGTGCCCTGTAGTACGTTTTCCCTGTACAGACATTTTTATTGAACTTTTAACCGGTGTTTGAAACGGTGGAAAGCAATAGATAATTCTGTATAAAGGTTATTACAGTTGAGAGAATCAGTGTTCGAATTGGTGCCGTATCTCAACTGTAATACCCACTGTTGTTGATTGACCACCCTGTACAAGGTTTGACTTGATTCGTGGAGCAATTTCACGAAACGCCAAATTCTTGTAAGTCCCGTTAGTGAATTTTGAATTGCTTTGGAGCATTTTTAAACAGTTCAAAGCTATCCACAGATTCTGTCGCAGAAAATTAATTTGTGCAAATTTGTGGGAGAAAAATGAAGTCCGTTTTCTACTTAGAAAGACTGGAGAAAATTTAGTCAGCTAATTAGAGAATTTTCCGTGAACCCGAAATTTCAATATAAAAGCCAGATTATTATAAAAGTAATAAACAAAGCAGACTAAGGTTAAATTTATTTGTGCTAAACTGAACTGTTACGAATCGCGTAGGTTGAGTGAATTCCAGGAACAATGATTTACTGATAAATCATCTTTGGAATTTAGATTAACGTAAAGTTTGCATTCATACATACAGATTGTTTATTCTGAAAGCTACGTGCGGCGATTGTCACACTGGGGAGCCTTGCTAGTAACCGGCCGCCGTTGAGTTCATTAAAACTTGTATTCGTACACTGTAAATAGTGTAATTCACGATCACCACTTCCGTATTCCTGTAGCACTCACACAAGGGAATTTAGTTCCTGTTGGCTACTGCAATTTATATTAATTGGATGGTTTGTGTTGATCGCATATAGGTGTACGTGTAGGCCATCTTGTCAACAGCAGGTCATCCGACCGACCGATCAGCTGGGAGCAGTTCCCGTGACCCGTAAAGAGCGAATCATCACAACTACCCAGAGTCGCCCAGTGGCGTATCCAGGATTACCCAGCGGCGTATCCGGGATCTCACCCAGTCGAGTACCCAACATTACCCACAGTGGCGTACCCAGGATTAATTTAATTTATTTATACATTTATTTAGTTAATGAATGATATGTACATAGAGGTCAACCAGGTTAATAAAATTTTATTGTTTTCAAGCCAATTCGTGTACTTGAATCTTGGACAACTCCAGAGCCTACCCAGGTTAATAATTATTGAAACTTTGGCGTCTCGTATGAGCAGCGGGGCGCAACGTTACACAGTAGTTCGAATTGTATATTCCTCAAGGGGTTGATAACTAACCTACCAACTTTGTTTTTACATACAATTATCACTATTTCGTATGACTTCCCTTAACACAAGTTATCCTTGCTAGAAAAAAATGATCTCGTTGAAATAAATGACGCCACTAGCATGCCTTACAGAAAATATTGTAATAATTTTTTGAGATGGGTTCAGGTTAAAATAAAGTTTGGGTGTAAAAATGTTAATAGTAAAATATTTTTAATTTGAAGTGTTCTTTTATGTTGAATGTTTGTTGACGAGGCTTTCCCTAAATGTCAATTTGTCAACGTTAAATAAGTACCGGTCATAATAACTATAGTGAAATGTATATAGGGCGCTGCTATTTATTTAGTTTTTGGTCTCACAAAACCTTAGACATACAGTAACACTTATAATGCCATCATGTATACATTGCTTTATGCTTTCAACATAGAATACTTTAGTATGTTCTTATACATTAGGTGTTTCCAGAAATTATCAGCGAATACAATTATGTCTTCTGCCATACAGGCACATTGGTGTTAAACAATTTATTTTATTTACAAGTTAATAATTTTATACAATATACGAATTTTTGATAACAATAGTAACAGTTTAGTAAATTGAAACATCATAAACACTTATATAATACCAATCAAATTAATTGACATCAATGAAAACAAAATCTACATAAACTGAAACGTCAAACAATCGGGCGATACACACCTGCATAATTCCTAGTAACAATTAGTTCTTCAGAATTGTATGTAAACTGAAGTTCAACCATATAACGCCCAGTTGGAATAAATGGTGGAAACTTGGCCTCTTTAGGTGCAAAATTATAGAAGTAATATTTTGTGTCCTGGTAATTTGAGAAACATAATATATTATCACATAAAAATTAACAGCGAATCGATGCTCTGAATTAGTTTAAAACTTTTACCTTTTTTAGAGGACATACTACATTTCCAAATTTATACACTTTGTCCACACCTAGAGCTGACTCAGCAATAGCTTGACATACATTAAGTTGACAACGCAATGGAAATAATCGGTATTCATTGCTAGCAAATTTAAAGGCCTGGCCAATTACCTGCAATGGCAGCTGTCGTTTAGAAAATGCGTCTAATACAATTTATTATGATATCACCTCCATCTTGTACCCCAAACTGACGTTAGAGATAAAACTTCCGTTAACCACTGGATTTGTTCGATTATATTTAAAAGTACGCATGTGAACCTCCCCGAAACTTTTATTATAGCTTTTCAATTCAACTCGTTCAAAATCTATTTTGTAATCATTTTGATGAAACTTGTTGAGAATACTGGAAAACGGCATAGATGTTGTCGGCTTAATGTTGCTTGTGCGTACAACAATAGCAAGTATACTAAGGAATAACCAACTGAAATACCATTGAAACATTTCGCAATACAAACTATGTGCAAACTCAAATTCAGAAGCGTATCGTTGGAAACAGTTTTACCCGACCAAGTTTAATTGTTTATTTGTACTGGACACCTAAAGCCAGTGTACATTTTTTAAATATCACTGCATGATATTGTTGTTTTTTTTTGCAAATTAATGTTGGCGTTAACCTAATGACCCGTTTCAAGATGTAAAGTGCGATATGATTGTGAAATTCTATGTGGTATAGACCAACATGTAAAAGCTAAAAACGTGTCGCCTCTCATGCTGTCATTTTACAAATCATTATTTTATGGTAGATAGTTTGCATCAAGATATTATTGTGTTATAGGATTCCCCATTCTGAAACATAATAATGTATATTTACTACAAAAAATTCTAAGTTAACGTCTGTTATCGTTAAATGAGTACCAATCATGATAACTACTCGTATAGTAAATTGTACAGAATACCTCTCTATTTATTTAGTTTTAGGTGTTACGAATTGTATGCATCTAGCTTACATAATAGAATAATTAAATATATTCCTATACATACACGTTTTCAGAATGTACCTGCGTACACTTTATTTGTATTTCACACAAAGTCCGCCAAACAAACACTTTTGTACTAAAGAGTTGAATTTGTCTAGGTGAATTTTATGTGTTTCTTGCTTTATGTTATCGTGATTTGTTTGCAAGTTAACATTTTGTATAATACACGAAGTTTTGAAATCAAAAGTAGTTACCATGCTATCGTGTGCAGGTTATATAATTTGAATATCAAAACACCTTAAATAATGCAAGAAGCCTAAATAGATTGCCGCCGCTTATTTGAATATCGAATAATGTTATCATTCGAGTATTATTAACACTTTTGTGAATAACGGGCCAGAGGTAAACGACTACAAAGTGCAAACATCTTTTGTAGTAATCATGATTTTATTTTAGGATTATGTTAGGATTATTTTCGTCCACGAACAGTAAGATTTGTTTGCATGCATTCTTTTTGTTGGTATTTAAGATTGAGTGGTACTGCACCCATCTCTCTCTCTCCCTCTCTCTGTCTTTCTCTCTCTCAAAAAATAAGAAGCTATATGCTGGTTGGCAGCAACTAACTAAGTTATATTCTTACCTTTGACTTAAAAATGAGACGTGATCTTAGCGTAAATGAAACATTAACAGATTAGAACAGATGGTAAGTTGTGTAAAATAAGACAGCGGAAAGCCGCAACACAATTGGACATTTCTTAACCTGTTTTAAGTAAAATTAAAGATACACCTGATGAAATAGTAAACGCTTCAAGGGAAAATCACAATTTAAACAATGAAAGAAATCGAACTGTGAAAGACCATCAATGGAATATGCGTTGGAACTCTGGTTCGCTAATGTCCGCGAATATGATGCATACTTAAATAAAAATTGTAATTTGAGTATGTAGGGTCCAGTTGAAATAGAGGAAAATTGGCCTATTCGCGAATACATTTATTCTTCACACAAGACTGAAATTTGCCAATTAAAACCAGAGCAACCCCCATTATGAGGCGGTACAAGGGTAGGGGATGCTTAACCCATAAGATATGTTTTAAGAAAGATTACTATTAAATTAGCAGTAGGCTTGTAAAGTAATTGTGTATACCGGTTTAATAAATTAAATGTTTTCTGTTATATATTTCGTTGCATTTCATTAGTTTTCAGCATTAATGGTCATTCGAGAAGCAATATATTTTTATTTTTTGGCTCGAAACTCACCAATTATCTTTCAGACTGGGGAAAACCATAGTATAATAATATCGTGATGCAAACTATGTACCGAAAAATAACAATTTTCAAAATGATAGCATGATACGCGACAAGTATTTAGCATTTATATTTTGTTTTATACATATAATTTCACAGTCATATCGCACTTTACATCTTGAAAAGAGTCATTAGGTTAATGTCAACATTCATTTGCATAACAATTTACAAAAAAAGAACAATATCCTACAATACTTTAAAAAATGTACAATGGCTTTAGGTATCCAGTAAAAAAACTATGTTTAGTCGGGTAAAACTGTTGCCAACAAAGCTCTTCCGAATTTGTCTTTGAACATAATTTGTATTGCAAAATGTTTCAGTGGTACTTCAGTTGGTTTTTCCTAAGCCTTCTTGCTAGTGTTGTACGCTCAAGCAACATAAAACCGACAACGGCTAAGCCGTTTTCCAGTATTCTCAACAAGTTTCATCAAAATGATTACAAACTTGATTTTGAACGAGTTGAATTGAAAAGCTATAATAAAAGTTTCGGGGAGGTTTACATACGTACTTTTAAATATAATCGAACAACTCCAGTAGTAAACGGGAGTCTTATTTCTACCGTCAATTTTGGGTACAAGATGGAGGTGATATCATAATTAACTTTCTTAGACACGTTTTCTAAATTACAACTACCATTGCAGGTAATTGCCCAGGCATTTAGATTTGCTAGCAATGAATACCGATTATTTCCATTGCGTTGTCAATTTAACGTATGTCAAGCTATTGCTGAGTCAGCTCTAGGTTTGGACAAAATGTCTAAATTTGGAAATGTAGTATGTCCTCTAAGAAAGGTAAAAGTATTAGATTAATTCAGACTTTAAATACGCTATTAATTTTTATTTAATAATATATTATGTTTCTTAAATTACCAGGACACAAAATATTACTTCTATAATTTTGCACCTGAAGAGGCCAATTTTCCTCCACTTATTCCAACTGGGCGTTATATGATTGAATTACAATTTATATATAATTCTGAAGAACTATTCGTTAGTAACAGTTATCTAGATGTGTATCGCCCGATTGTCTAACATTTCAGTTTATGTGGATTTTCTTTTCATTGATGTTTGTTAATTTGATTGGTACTATAGAATTATTTGGGATGTTGCGATTTACTTAACTGTTTAACATTAAAAAAATTTATAACTAACACACTATTGCAGTTACTGTTGATATCAAAAATTCGTATATTGTATAAAATTGTTAATTTACAAATAAATTCAATTGTTTAACACAAAAATGTTTGTATGTTAGATGACAATTTTGTATAATTTTTTTTTTTTGTAAGAATCGTGGAGTTGCCGAAGGCAACTCCAAGATTCCCATCCCTTCCAGCTTATCCCGGCTCAGCACATTTCGTGCTATTCACAGGTCTAACATGCCCCACCCTTGAAAAACCCCATGCCCCAGACACCACAAACACCCTGGGAAAGTGAAGTGCTCAGGATTCGAACCTGAGCGACTTTGGTAGAATAACTCCGAAGCCAAGCGCTGAGGCCATTACTCTACCCCTTTGTATAAAATGTATTGTATTCTCTCATAATTTCTGGAAACATGTAATGTATAAGAAAATACTTAATTATTCTATGTTGTAAGCATAAAGTAAGAATATACACATTTCACTATAGTTATTATTATCGGTACTTATGTAATGTTACCAAATTGTCAGCTGTGAAAAGGTTCGTCAGGAGTCATTCAAACAGAGAACAATACTTAAAAATAAAATTATGCTACTTTTAACATTTTTCCATCCCAAGTTTATTTTAACTGAACCGACGGCAAAAATTATTAAAGTATTTCCTGTTAGAAAACAAACTGAATGAAAGTTACTAAACATCATTGTAGTTATAACTGAAAAAGGCGTGCTACTAAGGTCATTTATTTCAACGAGATAATTGTTTACAGGCGAAGATAACTGGTTTTAAGAGAAGTCGTACGAAATAGTAATAATTGTCTGTAAAAACAAGTTTGTCGTTTAGTTATCAACCAATTGAGGAATATACAATGCGCACTACATAATCTGCGACACGCGTTTGTGTTACTAAAATTGTCCATGCATGACTATTGTTTAAAACACTCGCTACTTAGAGTTCTAAGGTTTGATCGTGAACCGTTCTACTATTGAAAATGACGAAGGCTATAATGTTTTGAGATATTTTTTCTTTAAAGCGTTAATTTTCCATATACGAATTGATTATATTGCACCTGGATAATTTTGATTCATACCATTTGTCGATGCGGAGATACCCATTCTGTTCAATTACACATTGGCATCTTACATTTTCTGTAACAGTAAGTACACATTTCTAGATGAAACACAATTTAACTAGTTAATTAATTGAAAATTAAATTCTCAATCAAAGTCAGTTTTAGGACAAAAACTACTAAATAAGACAGTCAGAAATTGTAAACTAATATTTTTTCAATGATACCACATTCCTTCTACCTGTCTCAACTTTCTTGTTATTTAAAATCCTTTTAGTGATAGAGGTCAGACCTTAAACGTCCATCACAAAAGGCACATTTTATTAATTTAATTTCCTAAAATATTTTATTGCAAGCGAGTACAACTTCTAGCTTTTAGAGGAAGGTGTTCATTTAGGCAATATATCCCCAGTAAGCCTACCAAGTATGGCATAAAAATGTTGCACTTGTCGATGCCAAATCTGCTTACACCTTTTATCTAAAACCATACGTTGGTGTTCAACCACAAGGCATATATAATAAAAGTAATGCTGCGCAATCTGTAGTAATAAGTTTAGTTGAACCAGTTAGAGAGACAAGTAGAAATATTACTGGAGACACCTGGTTTATCAGTGATACTTAGATCAAAAATCTCAAACAAATAAACACAGCAGACTACGAAAGAACAAGAGAGAATACCAAAAACATTTATTTCAGGTAGACTGTACACTTCTTTCTTATTGCCCGGTAAGAAATAAGACAATTTTAGTTATATCCACATGCATCACGATGACGCTATTGACAAAAATACTGGTGCCGCAAATAAACCAGAAATTGGCATATCTTATAACATGACAAAAGGTGCATTGGATTTGGTGGATCAACTCTGTCCAAACAATAATGTGTCAGGACATGCAAGACGCTGACCAATGGTGCTATTTTACGATCTACTAAATATAGCAGGAATGAACGCTTTATGCAGGCCAATCAGAAAAATTGTAAAAAGCAATATACCTGACTTCTTGAATAGCATCACGTGGGAATTAATAAAGTCGCAGATACAGTGCAGATCAGCAATAACACAGGTTCCTAGAGTAATACGAAGGAGAGCCCAAGTTTTACTAGAACAGCCCAGACAACACCTCTATAACCAGAAGAATCCCGAGGATCTAGAGGCCGGTCCTATGAATCTGACAAAACCACAAGAAGATCATCAACTGTCAAAAGTGGATGTGCGTTGATTACTTGAGGACCATTTGTGCAAACTGTGTAGAATAACTTACCTCTAAACACTGTCAACTTTCGTCAGTTTATATATTTTTTTTAAATAAAAATATTTATAATAAATCTACGAGTTGAGTATTTGTTGGTTACAAAAGTATTAATAGGCTAAAAGTTAAGAAGTCCACAAAACCCTAATGTAAACTAGATTATAGTAATGGGTGACAACTGTCCCCCATGCGCCTAAACGTGTAACAAATTATCACGCGCCCACTGCAGGGTTAAAAACCGACGCTCAACCCCGAACATGCAGTTCAGAGGCTGATTGCGACTGAACTCTTCACTTGCTCGATTCACCATGAACCAAATGTAGATATTGACGTAGGCGTTACCATGGCAACGGAGGTATAAGTGCAGAGTTTGAGGCTGACTCTTCACTACAATTGCACGAGTGTTGCAGGTAAGATTTTTATGGTACACTGCGTTCACCGTCGACGGACTGCATTTAAAATTTAAATTTTAAATACAAGGGGACCAGAACAAATGTAATGTGTTTGTTTTCACTAAGCTGTTATTGTATCTACGAGTAAGTATGCCATAAATAAACGACTTCTAATAGGTGTAATGCCGATAAATAATTTGTTATGTAATTTGAATAAATATCTACTTCACTTAGCGAGCTGCCACTGACCGGGGGTCTTCCAGCTTGCTGCCCCTGGATTGGGATTCGAACAGGATACGGATGCTCTTCTGCCGGCCAGCTGCTGTAGCCGTAACCATTCGTAATCGTAGAGTAATTACGACAATTATGCATATCTTCTGGTTCACCAATCCTTCAGAGAAATGCAGGCTGGGAATAAATCCAGCCAGTCTCTGTTATTCACAGGAGTCGCGGGGAGGGGGTGTGTCCCCTCAGCCAACATGCGAAGGGGATAGTATCATCAGTGTTCACACCCCCGCGTAAAAGTCAATCGATGGCATCCTGGGGTTGCGGAAAATTGCTCCAAACCAATTGCTTGAAAGAAAGTTGCTCGAAGAAAAACAGTTCCTCGAAAATCAAGTTGCTCGAATAACAGTTTCTCGAAAAGAAGATTGCTCGAAAAAAAGAAATAATAAAAATTTATATATATTTGTTTACACTTAAATTAGAACTCAGGAAAAGTTATATTTAAACTCACAATTAAATGTACTTGAAAATTTTTTTAAAATTTATTTAGATTTATTTGCAATTTATATACAATTAATATAAAATTATTAAAATTACTTAAATACACAATAAATAAAAAATTATAAAAATTACATAAATACACAACAATTTTTGGAAGAAATTTGTCATTTATAAGGACTTCTTATCATAAAATATCATTACGTAGAAAAATCCTCAAAAGAAACTTATTCTCTAACACTAGGTATTTACTTGTAGTCGCTAAGGGTTGTTTATATTCTGCATTTCTAGATAACGGCGCCTTATCAATCAAACACCCTTAGCAAGAAAGGTAATTAAAATATTATTTTCAGAGAATTCATATTTACTTGTACTCGATAAAGGTACCTGTTTAACATAAATATAATAAAATAAAGGACGTTTTCTAGCAATCTTCTTTTCGAGAAATTGTTATTCGAACAATTTGGTTTTCGAGAAACTTACCATTCGAGGAACTGCTTTTCCAGCAATTGAATTCGAGCAATTTTCACCAAATCGCCATCCTGACATCAATGCTGCATTCATAATAATTTACGATGCAACCTCTGCCGACTGGCTGCCTCCCGAATGATTGCTATGGGAATAACGATTAATCATGCCACACACATTATCTACTCATATAGTTGTCAATATTACAATTTACTTTCGGCTTAGACCGCATCGTCATTTGGGAACTACACCCAGCATTATCAGGTAAGGCCCGACCTGCAGCTTGTCTGCCTTTACAAGCATTCGCTCTAGAAGTTTGAGCCATATTAGTTCGTAGGCCCTGCCTGCCTAAACAGGGCCGTGTGCTTATATTAATGAAACCTTGGGGCGGACAAGGATTTGATCTTGGTGTATTTTGTTTGCCAGGACAATAATACTTAATCGGCTTACGTCTGTTAGCTGTTTGTGAACCCATACAAACTAACGTTTCGCAAGACATTGCAGTTTGCATCTACAGAGTGAATATAACATTGAACTCAAATGCGGGGAGCGGAGGTATTTAAACCTCTTTGAGCCAGTCGGGCAGAACCACGGAGTTCTGGTTGGCTGTTACCGTTGGGCAAGGACGGATTCGGTGGACCGTAATCGTGTGACCGATGATGCGTAGGAGTCCTTAGAGGATAAACTACTGGAGTCCATGCCACTTAGTGACAACACAGAATCGTACATAAGGGATTCGTGTGAATTTGTCAACAAGATCAAAAGTTTACGGCTGTGTGAAGGAGATATTTTAGTTAGTTTCGACGTTGTGTCCCTTTTCGCAAAAGTACCGGTACACCTTTTTCAGTTGGAATGGCAACTTGTATGAACAGATTGAAGGAGCGGTTATGGGTTCACCGCTATCACCTGTTATTGCAAACATATACATGGAAGACTTTGAAACCAAAGCTTTGTCAACAGCTGATCTTAAACCTAAATCCTGGTACAATACGTTCGTCATTTGGTCTCACGGACGCCAAACACTAGAACAATTTTTAGTACACCTAAACTCAATTCATGATCAAATCCAATTCACAATGGAAGTAGAGGAAAATAGCAGTATTCCATTCTTAGACGTACATGTTACACGGAAACCGGATGGCAGCTTGGGGCACGCAGCTTACAGAAAGAAAACACATACAGACAGGTATTGAAATGCAAATTCGCATTATCACCCAATGCAGAAAGTATCTGTGCTAAAAGCTCTAACAACTAGAGCAGTTCGAATCTCAGATGCAGAACACCTACAACAAGAGAAAACTCATCTCTTGATGTCTTACAACAAAATAGTTATACAGCCACAGAAATACAGAGAGCAATCCGCAATGCGGAACAGCCCAAGGGTAAGGAGGAACTGACACCTCCGAAAGCTTAGCTTTTCTACCTTACATCGGACAAACTGGTCGTTCCATTGAGTTAAGATTGCGAGAGCACAAAGGTGATTGCAAACATAAACGCATCAGAAAATCTGGAGTGGCTGAACATACTGCTTTAACTGTACATAAGATGGACTTTGACAATGCTCGGGTACTCGCCACAGTGCCTCATTACTTCCCTCGTATCATACGTGAAGCAATTGAAATTGAAAAACAACCTAACAACATAAACAGGGAGGATGGTTTCACACTCAGTAAAGCTTGGACTCCAGTAGTTTATCCTCTAAGGACTCCTACGCATCATCGATCACACGATCACGCTCCACCGGATCCGTCCTTGTCCAATGGTGACAGCCAACCAGAACTCCGTCGTTCTGCCCGACTGGTTCAAAGAGGTTTATATACCTCCGCTTCCCGGATTTGAGTTCAGTGTTATATTCACTCTGAAGATGCAAGCTGCAATGTCTTGCGAAACGTTAGTTTGTATGGGTTCACAAATAGCTAACAGGCATAAGCCGATTAAGTATTATTGTCCTGACAAACAAAATACATCAAGATCAAATCCTTGTCCGCCCTAAGGTTTGATTAATATAAGCACACGGCCCTGTTTAGGCAGGCAGGGCCTACGAACAAATATGGCTCAAACTTTTAGAGTAAATGCTTGTAAAGGCAGACAAGCTACAGGTCGGTACTTACCTGATAATGCTGGGTGTAGTTCCCAAATGACGACGCGGTCTAAGCCGAAAGTAAATTACAATATTGACAGTTCGAGAAACCGCGAAAGCCTCAAAGAATATACTCATATAGTTACTTATATGGACTATGCTACTGTTTTCAACAACTGCTTACATAGACACACCAATCTTGTATAACAACCATAATAGGACGGAATGGTTGTAAACCACATATAATACCAAGTAGATATATAATACGTAACCATTTCAATAAACACATATGACATTTCACATATATAATAACAAGTACATAACACGTAACCGTTTGGGTAAACACATATGACGCTTCACGGGATATAAACCACACATAATAAGAAGTAGATAACACACAACAATTCCGGTAACACATGTAACACTTTATGGGATACAAACCATAACATTGTCAAGGACGCTACTGCTTATATCACCCGATATTGCCATTGCAGCCCATTTTTATATATAATCACATAAATGGTAACACTAAATTCACACCTTGCCTCAGCTCTTAGAATACTCGCATTAATTGGTTATTACGCCAAAGATATGCAAACTGGCTCCTAGCTACCAACACTGCCTCACGTAGACTACCGCCGCTGACCTCTCTCAACACTCCGCCACACGCCCCATCCTTCAAACTTTTATAATTTTTCCCAGATGTTATAGAGCCGAGAGAAGTTACGTATATTTTAGCATATATTTATATGTTGCACGCACATTTGAGTAATACTCACAGCAGGCAAAAACCGTTGCCTAACACAGGTGAATAAGATATTTTAATTTGGCAGTGGTTTAAATAGGCATTTGTGTATAGTTTAGACTCAGACGTGCAAAAAAGGCACATTCTTCCCTAATATGAAAACTTTTTGATAACATGTTGCTTGTCGGCGAAGCAGCTTTACGTGCTAAATTACCTTCCTATGCTCAATAAAACAATAAATGCAATAAGTTCGTCTTTTCCCAACTCCACTTGTAAATTAGTTGAAAAACATTGAAGGATAAGTATTGTACCAAAACTTTTATCGGGTTGACGAAGTAAATAACAAGAAGGAAACAAGAAATCATATTTGGCCATAGTTATTAATCGTCATTTGACAGGAAACCATTTAAGGACGAGCCAGGAGCCCACATATTTTTTGAAGTAACAAAAAAGTGCTGAAGTGTTAGTTTCCATGAAAATATTACTCCGTGTCAAATGAACTTCTTCAAAAGAAAGTTATGAGAGTAGCACATCTGCTGAGCCAGCGTGAGTGCATTCACAGAAGCATAATGCGCCGTTTATTATAAAGTAAAAAATATTACACTCGAGCAAAAAGAGTACATCACAAACTCTCCTTTTTCTCTCTTTTCACACAACCGAACCTTTTACACAAATGGCACACTTTGCAAGAGGATAATCCGTTTAGGAGGACGAAAATTTTTATGCTGAATTAAAAATGAGCTTCGGACTAATTTGGTAATTGAATTAAACATGAACAATACGACCAAGTTGCACAATTTACAGCGAAGAAAATTCAATAAAGTCCTTGCACGACATTATTCAATTTACGGCAGTGTATCTGTCTGCTGATGTATTAATAAACAGTTTGCAAACGTGTTCCACTTATATGAAGTAACATTATTAGAATTTAGAGGGATTAACTCTGCATTTTCCTGCTCCGTTTGGCACATAATAAAGCAATATTAAGCCGTTCCCTTTCCATCTTGCATGTTATATATCACATTCAGTGACGTCGTGTCTGGAAAATTGATATACATTCGGAGATCTGACGCTCTGTCAGGATCGAATTTCGTTTGGCAAATACATTTTTCAAAGATGAAACGCCTTTGATCAATTCCGTTTGGAAAACACATGACACCTACTTGGAGGCAGGTACTCCTACCTGAACACATACGTTGTCGAATTACTTAATAATTCAGAGTGTAAAGTGTCTCGGCGTTCCTTTCTCGGAGTAGCGCAAAGAAGAAGACAATCTCTAGGCTCTGCAAGAAAGGAATCGCTATCACCAGTTCATTAGATTTGCAGTGTAGTGTGGTTTAAACAATTCCATTAGTTCCGCTACATAAAGCAAGGGCTCTAACGGAGCTATCAGCAAAGCGGAACGTAAATGGGACGGTCGACTGTACACACAAAATGTAAATACTTGTCCAGTCCACGCGGACTATGCACTTTTTCTAATCATTTGTGAAACGAACATATGAAACGAGCCAAGAAATGTAGATTATGTGAAAATCCCGGATTTATCCCCGCTACTGTGCTAGATTCTACGATCCACTTGTTAGTTTCTTGGTTATTCTTTAGCTAAAACGTTTAGAGCGACCGTAAAACCAAGGAAAGATGGTGAAATAGTGGATTTCCAAATGGGATTGCTTTGTTTACGGCTTTTGTAGAGAAATTTAACAACCACTGCAACCCTTTCTTAATGGATTTTTTAACAAGCTTTAAAATTATATTTAAAGTTGCTTTGTGTGAAATGAACACTTAAATTAGGCACTAAAATCATCAGAAATGGGTTTTACTACACAATTACAAGCTAATAAATAAGCGGAAATTCTTAAAAGAATGACTATTATCACCGAAACCGTTAATTTTGAATTCCGAAAAGGAAACCCAAATTTAGATTAATTTTCTGGAAAGCTACAAATCCTTCTATTTTTTATTCCCATGCCATATCATTTATTTGCGCTAAACTTATGTTCATGGTTGGATAAGGTTAACCCAATTTCGTTAGAATATTGCATTTAGTAATCTGGAACTATACTTTTATAATAATTCTGTTTGAAGAATGTTTTATATTTTTATAACAAATAATGTTCCCAAATTAAATTGAATATAAATGTGGTATTCACTAATACCTTCAGGTAACAATGGTCCATTACATATATTCCTAACTTATTAAAACGTCAAAAATAATTTTAAACAATTGCACGCAGTATGTATTAGGGGTGATCATAAAAGTCGATATTCGAAAAAATTCGTATTTTTATTTTGGCAGAATGCTCAAAAGGTGCCTTTTGATACCATTAACAAGATACTGAAGTAAAAAAAAAATCAAAAATTATCTACTGCCCTCAGCACTCATCTGAAATTTTGGTATTTTTGACTATGGTGCTTAAGGTTAAATATGCTTTAGGTACGAACGATTTAGCCAAAGTTGGTTTAAAATAGTGGCATTTTACCAGATAATACTAATAATCAATCATATATTCGGATGGGGGTAAACTATCCCACTCCACCCATGCACTCACGCACCATTCCATCTATATGATTATCGACAGAACGGGAGTTGTGGTGCACATCGCATAATGTGTCAAAAATAGAAGAATTTGTTCGGAATAATTATTTATTATCAGTAAGTATTGTTATGTTAAATGTAATCTATAGATAATTTCATAATATAAACCCCTTGACTATACATCATTAGCTACTCATCAACAAAGCATAAAAGGGCATAACCTACCTACATACTTTGACATATTAACAGTTTTTAGATTATGTTTCGAAGTGTTTTCAGTTCATATAAAGACACTTTCAACTTCTGTCTCTTCTTCTACATAATTGAAGAACCACCTATTTGTTCTGTTTATTTTAGGTGTCTACCTATGAATGCTTCTGTTACAATGAAGACCCGGAATACAGAATGTGTTTACAAATTTCCAGCTGATCTATTAAAAATACTATTAAATCCAAAAAAACTAAAAAATCCGGTACCGATTAAACTGTCCTTTATTTGGAACACCCGAGGATCTAAATGGAGTGACTGTACCAACTTACATGGATGTGATGAAATATTATCAGATGGTGAGAAATCCTATACCAAATCGGTAACACAAGAACATTATTCTCTTGTGCAAAAACCTGGTTCATACTATTTCGGACACATTACACCACTTTCTGGTAGTGCTGATAATATTTCGTCTAAAATGTTTGAATTCTTCGTTGAAAATTCTATCTGTACTGATGAACTTGTGGTTATTGGGTCAGATGGGACTGCAATACAGGAATATACACTGGAGTTATCCGACGTATTGAACTTAAATTGACAAGATGGTTGCAATGGTTTATTTGTCTCCTGCATTGTAATGAGTTCCCACTGCGTCATTTATTTAACCATGTTGATGATAAGTCAGGCTATTCTGGTCCCATTGGCAAGGTAATTATAGATTGTCAAACCCTTTCCATTGTTGAATTCTCTGCTGGCCCGTCACTTCCAGATATTACAGTCGAAGATCTTCGTAGGGACCAGAAGTATTTGAAGTTAGTTTACGAAGCTATTAGAAGTGGCTTTTGTTCCAACGATCTTGCTTTATGTAGCCCAGGAAATTTGGCTCAACCTAGGTGGTTAACGTTGGCCAATAGAATTTTAAGACTCTATGTTTCAACTACATCACCTGGCGATAATTTAATTATACTTGCAACTTATGCGATGAAGGTTTACACTCCAGTTTGGTTTTCGATCAACACAAAACCGTCATGTAAAGATGGAAGTCGACATTTTTACAAACTAATGTCGTTAACTCGCTATCTGCCAGATTATCTAAAAGAAATAGTTGATCCGGTTATAAGACGCAACGCGTTTTTCGCGCATCCTGAGAATATAATATTATCTCTTCTCACAGATGAGTCCCAAGTTATTCGAGAATTAGGCGTTTGGAGAATAATGAAGGCAAGGAAAGAAGCAAAAACATCTATTCTACGAAAATTGGAAGTTCCAGAAATTGATTTAAATGCCGGGTCATATTATTACTCTTTCAATTTCCGATGAAGAACTTAACAACATGTTTATTACCGGAGAAATTGGCAACATTGAGTTCCCGAAGTTTCCAAACCACACTCAAAGTGTGGAAAGAACAGTTGAAGTAGTGACGGAAGCTGTCAAAACTGTGTGTGGCGAACTTGGACGTGATGAAACTTATTTCTTGCTGTATTCATGATATTATTATCTTGTCATTGTTATTAATAAATATTTTTTTTCTCTTAATTATTTTCGTGCATTAGTATTGGACCATAAAAGCACCTTTTGCAAACTTTGCTCAAAGGAAAATACAATCTGGCTTTTTAAAAATTTTGACACGTTGCTGAGGGCAGTAGATATTTTCTTTTCTTTTAATTATTTCGGGGTATTATTATTAAAGCATAAAGGCAGCTTTTGCAAACTCTGCCCAAGGGAAAAAAAAAAGTTGACTTTTATGATCACCCCTAGTATGTATGTCTTAGAGTCTTCAAAAATGTAAATAAACACCAATTTATTACAAATGGCTGTAATTATACTACTTTTGATTATTTTTTTTTATTAACCCGCAGTATCCCATTGTTGTGCATGGGCCTCCCCCATAAGGGGGGTTGTTGATCTACTCTCCGATAGTGATCAATCCTCGTGGGAGAGAGGCGCCGCGTTAACGCAACATTCGGGTCACCCATCCAAGTACTGACCGGAGCAACGCTGTCTTAACTCTCCTGATCGTACGTGAACAGGCGACGAATGTGCGCAACCCGGGACCCGATACTTTTGATTATTAAATGCGATTAAACTTGCTACTCTGTTTCATATAGTTGTAAGTACCCTGACAGTAATAAAAACTCAAGTCAAAGACAACCTTGGAATTTTAAAGTCTTGTGTTAGATTAATCTGCAATTGTAAAGATGTTAACATTATAAATATTTTTAACTATCGTACATTAATAATTGACAGTTTACATTTTTAATTATGTTAGGATATTTATTTAATTATTTAATAGCAATTTAAAAGTAACACTTTATTTTAAGTTTTAGTTAGCTGTATTCAAGGTTACATTGGCATCTCAAGTGTTATGTGGTCTCTGTGGTAGAAGTAGTGAGGTTATGCAGTTATGGGCTATATAAACGTTTGTTTGAAATAAAATTGTCATCAAGCTGGTGAAGTCATTTCTAAGCAACCGCTCTTGTAAAGTTAAAGTCCAAAATACATTTTTTCCCCGTTCACCTCCACTCAACCGTCCTTCAAGGAGCAGTTTTGTCCCCCTTCCTCTACATCATCTACTCCCACGAATTCCCAGTCACAGATCCAGCCCGAACTAAAACCAGGCTTTCCGCCGGCGATACCGCCATCTGATCCTCCCAACGCACTTCCGAATTAGCCTCCCGTGAAATCCAAATAGCCCTCAACAGAATCCACACCTGGACCTGCAAGGGCGGATAAAACTAAATACAGGCACGTCCTCATCTATTCTATTCAGGCACCCCAACATGTGCAGGAGTCCACGTTTCGATCCACATCTCATAGATCTAACCATCAATAACTAGCGTATTCGCCTCTCAAATCAAGTAAAATATCTCGGTATCACCTACTCCTATACCTGCTCTCTTCAACCTGACGTCCGAGAATCCCTCAAAAAGTTCGCTACCGCTTCAACCTTCTCCGGCGAATAATAATAAATGTCTTTATTTCAGAATGGTACATCAAAAACAAATATATATTAAGTATAAACAAGGCCCGTATAATTGTACAGTTGGAAAACAAGGGCGCTATTCAGACCAACTATCCTCTTCCATAGAAACCCAGAAAGAAAAAAAAAAATAATGAAGGGAAAAGAAAATATGTTAACGAGCAATTTCCCAAATGTCCCTGGAAATATAAAACACATCAGCCCTATAGAGCTGACAAAGTACATTAAAAAACTGCCTAATAAGAAATCTCCAGGACATGATCTTATTCCAAATATCGTATTTAAAAAGCTCACCAGAAAAGCGGTCTGTTACATCACTGCTGTATTTAATGCTTGCCTCAGAATTGGATACTTCCCCACATCTTGGAAAATTGCTCATATTGTGATGATTACTAAACCAGGGAAAAATCCCTAAAATCCTGCAAACTATATAGGCCGATTAGTCTACTGACAACGTGTTATCCAAATTATTTGAAAAGACAATTCTAAGTCGGTTAAATGCTGAATTAACCACCAATAACATCATTCCAGCCTTCCAGTTCGGGTTTAAACCTCACCACTCTACGGCTCATCAACTACTAAGAATTAGTGAAATTATGGAAAGAGGTTTCGAGCGCAAACAGCATACTCTAATTGCCTTTCTCGATATTGCAAAGGTTTTTGACACTGTCTGGCTAGATGGACTCTTATATAAACTCACAGAAACTAACACATCGGATTACTTATTACTGATTCTCAAATCATTTCTAGAGGAACGAACTTTCCGGGTGAGAGTAAATTGCACAATATCATCAAGTAAAACAATCTCATCGGGTATTCCTCAAGAGTCCATATTAGGCCCAATTCTGTATAATATTTCATGCATGATATCCTAGAAGTGAATAACTCAACAATTGCAATGTATGCAGATGACACTACTCTGATTAGTCAACACGAAAACATTGATAATGCTGCACAACAGCTTCAAGCAAGTGTCAATCAGTTAAGTGTTTGCTTAAACCTTTGGAATATATCTTCGAACACAAGTAAATGCCAAACTAAAATATTCACTTTACGACGTCCAAATACACCACTAAATATCTTAATTGACCAATAACCCATTCCATGGAACCCAGCCGATGATGATGTAAAGTATCTAGGAGTCTATCTTGACAAGCTACACCTAAATAAAAAATTAAACGAATGTCATAGCAGATTATCGCAGTTGTATCCTGTATTAAATCGTAAATCGCCTCTGAAATTACAATTTTCTCTTCTAATATATAAATCATTACTTAGACCTGTATTAACCTACGCATGTGGGTTTGAGGGTAACGAACACGCTGATCGGCTGGCCCGGATGGGCTCCTTGGAGCACCTCTGGGGACCCGAACCAGCATTGGGCGTACCTCAAAGCTCAATTAAGGCCACTATACTGGAGAGACTGAGAAATCAGCATATCCAAAGGTGGAAACAACAACCGTTTAGGCAAGCGAGACTTCTCATAGAAGGACCAGCCCAAAAGCAAACAGACTTCCTATTAAATCTGGGGAGGAAAGACATCAAGGCCATAGTAGGCCTCTTAACAGGCCATGGCCATCTGAACAAACACCTAACCACATTGGCAAGCAGAAACGATGCCTTCTGTCGGAAGTGTAAAACAGAAGAAGAAACCTCTATTCATGTACTCTGTCGGTGTGCAGCGCTTGCCACTCTCAGATTCAGGGTCTTCGGGGTCTGGTTTCCAGAACCTGAAGACATTCGAAGAGCCCCACTGAGACAGATCCTGGCCTTCATCAAAAGGTCGGATCTGCTCTAATGAGGCACGCAACAGACAGGATGCACAATGGATCAAAAGGTCTGAGTGCTGCACATCTGGGCCCTGTCAATTTAGAAATAGAAATAGAATACAACCTACGCATGTACAGTATGAGGTGCGGCTCCGAAAACTACCATTCGAAAATTACAAATGTTTCAAAATAAAATCTTGCGGATTGCAACAAACTCGCCTTGGTTTATAAGGAATACACAACTACACAACGAACTTCGAATTTCAACGATCGACTCATTCATCAAAGGGTGTATTAAAACATTCCATGCTAAACTTGGTGAATCCCCCGGTGCCACCAGGTACGCACTGGGCTAAAAATCTATCCATCTTCGACTAAAGCGCAGACTACGACAAGATTTAATAACAACCGATGAAGAACCCAGCGACTGAGGAGCTCCAACGGAGCCGACCTCCTTAAGTTAATACAGTGCAAAGTGATAAGTTAACAGCTCCGTGCATAGCTAAAAACGGCTGATCCGGACACAAACTATTATTAAAAAAAAACATATATTTAAAGTATTTATAAAGATCTTGCGGTTTTCAGTCTGTATTTTTGGTATAATTTAAAAAATATTTTATATATTTTTTGACAGTTTACAACTACTATCAACAATATTCTAATTTGTTACCGCCTAGGAGACCAGAATCAATCCAATGCGATGATTGGATGAAAGTATTACAACGTGTAGTAGATTTACCGATAACGTATGCTACAAATAATTGGCAATTCGAAGCTAATATGATTCACTTTGCACTAAATGTAGTAACGTTATAGGTGAAATTTTATTGAAACAATTCTAGCAATTTTTTACTACGACGAAGTTTCGACAGAGGTTTTACAGCTTCCTAATGATATCAACTTGAGCATTTCAAAATTTACTAACTAAATACGGCGAGTTAGAAAGTAATATGGAAGATAAGTTACATTCGCAGCTATTATTTTGGACATTATTTAAGATATAAGAACAACTAAGAGAGTTTTTCTAGTGCTCCACTCAAATAGTGATACCACATAAAAAAGCTTAGCATTGTACAAAGGAATACTTCTTCATTGATATTCTAGTGTAGAAACAGATCAGAATAATTAAAAGGTCTATCTGCATAGTGTTAAATATGTAAATATGCCACTGACGATGTATTTTATACCATGATATTGTTTATTTATATGTTTAATTAAATTACCTAATGAAACGTGGAGCGTAACCCGCGGATCCCAATATTTTTTTTAACCATATTTTGAACGCCCCCACAGGTATACCGTTATCTTTATGCTACAGAGATTAATATTAAATGTAAAAGCCATCGTTTGGATTTACTGCTAGACTGGAATTCGCAACCAAATTTGCTTTTATACTTCCTTTCCTACAAAACTTAGATGTTCTTTCTGTGAATGATTCTAATGTAATCTTATGAAACATTTTTGCTGAATAAGAATGAACTCTTGGAGTCGGGTATCGTTTCATAAGGATTTTTATGATACTGATATGAATGGAATCTTTTGCTCCTTTGCTGGAAGGACGTAGTTTATATGAATGATAAAGAACATTACATTTTAATGTCGGTGTATAATAAACCGGTTTTTAATTGCTTTTTTAAGTGGCCTACACTTTCTAAATTAGTTTTTTGATAAGTACTGATTGTGTCCGTAGAATTGTTCAAAATTTATAAATGTGTGGTTACGTAAGCGAGAGTATCTGTATATTGGATTTTTAATGGCCATTATCCCTCGCAAAGCAATGACAAATCAGAGAAGTATTATATCTAGTAAATCATTTGGAGTTACACTTCCTGTGGTTCGGCGCCTACGTTAAGCTGTAGGTTCTCTATGTCTATGTTACTTTATCATGCACAAAACGAGTGCTAAAAATCTTGCTACGGGCCAAACGAGCTGTTCCGTCGACCCGTAACCGGATAGGTGGAAAAAGGCCTGCAGCATAGCTCAGAGGAGTAGGGGGAGCTCGCGGAAATCGCTTACGGGAAGAAATCTTCCTAGTTGTGTTTGGGCAAGTCAAAATTAGTGGGCGTCACCTTCCAAATCCAGCTAATTGTAGGTCCTCGTGGAAGGCCGATAGCTTACGGGAATCGAACGCACCTTTATTGTGCCTCCTCTTATACAGGGTGTCTCAGAAAGAATGGGCCACCGTTTAGTCATAGATTCTTTAGGTAAAAATAAACCGATTAAACCTAATATACCTTAGGCAGAAAGTCCTTCCTTAAGAAGTTATAGAGCCTTAAATTTCAATTTTTTATTTTTTCTTTTTATTGTAATTTCCACAAATTTAAAGATATTTCTTTGAAATTTGGTATACCTACTTATAATTATGCACTACAGTCGCAGAATTATTTTCATTAATCAGGCTTGACCGTAAGAGGCACTTAACCTACCACTGAAATATTATATTAGCTCTAACTTTGTTATTAGTAGAATATTTTAAAATTTTATGTTATTTTCTGAAAGAGAATTAAAAATTACAAAAATAAGGTACTCTTAGTTCATACGCGTAAATGCAACCGTTTGCCTTAAAATGCTTGTCCCAAGTTTTGGGCTGTAGTTATGACATGCAATTATCAGGTAGCCATGATCACAAAAACAATGGGTAGTGCTTGTGACCTACAGTAAAAAACAATGCTAAGTCAATTAAATACTTTGGTGTTATAGAAATAGTATTTTTAGTGTTTACGAAAATTCCTCCACATTCGTTATGTCGACGCATTATCGTAAGCAAAACAGAAATTAAAATTACTATTTCTATAACACCAAAGTATTTAATTGATTTAGCATTGTTCTTTACTGTAGGTCACAAGCACTACCCATTGTTTTTGTGATCATGGCTACCTGATAATTGCATGTCATAACTACAGCCCAAAACCTGGGACATGCATTTTAAGGCAAACGGTTGCATTTACGCGTATGAACTAAGAGTACCTTATTTTTGTAATTTTTAATTCTCTTTCAGAAAATAACATAAAATTTTAAAATATTCTACTAATAACAAAGTTAGAGCTAATATAAAATTTCAGTGGTAGGTTAAGTGCCTCTTACGGTCAAGTCTGGTTAATGAAAATAATTCTGCGACTGTAGTACATAATTATAAGTAGGTATACCAAATTTCAAAGAAATATCTTTAAATTTGTGGAAATTACAATAAAAAGAAAAAATAAAAAATTGAACTTTAAGGCCCTATAACTTCTTAAGGAAGGACTTTCTGCCTAAGGTATATTAGGTTCAGTCGGTTTATTTTTACCTAAAGAATCTATGACTAAACGGTGGCCCATTCTTTCTGAGACACCCTGTATATATGAAGTTTGCAAAATTCGTGCACAAACAAAAACAAATACAAAATAATAAAAGATATACTGAATTTTTAAGAGCGACGCCGGAGCTTACAGGAAAACACAATATATATAAAAATTTCTCTTATACTTTGTACTACAAACAAAGACAGTCCGCGACTGAACATCGCTTCTTGTTTCCAAATAGAAAACGTTCAATAATGTTGAATTTTGCAAGTAGCGCGTAAGGATTCGCTTCATAAAAACACAAAACTTAAGTTTTTACCTTGACTTTTGATGCAGGCAGGCACAATTTCGAGGAGTTGAACAGATGTAGGTACAGTTTGGGGTTGTTCCCCCGGTTCGGCAGGAAAAGAAGGGTGCACGGCTTCAGAACATTTTGGGACGAAACATCCGTAGGTACGCCCCTGAAGACCGGATGTGAAATGTGCGCTCGTCGCCACAGCCTCGCAATGTGCAAGTATAAAGAATGGGCTTGATACTATAATCCGCCAAAGGCGATCGGCTAATTCGCAATTTGCCTCTTGTTTGGGTTTCAAATCCTAGCGTACTTCTATAAGATCCGACAATTGCCGATGTGCTGTTTTCACCCCATCGTAAAGCAACGAAACGAAAATTACACCAGGTATGGCCGTCGAGAAATGCAAGCCGGCACTTGCAGCACTCGATTTATTTACGGCCCCCCGATTGATGTAATTTCGGAGACCGGAGTTCAGCGAAGATCGAAAGCTGACTTTTTAATTTCGTAACCGCCATTCCCCGTAGATGGAATTTCGGGAAGATCCGAAGTCATTGAAAATCGAAAAGTGACTGACGACCTAAACACGCCTCAAACCTGTATTACCTCCAAAATATTGCAAAATAATTCGAAATATCATGTAAATGTTCTAGAACAATTCGGCACGTAAATTCCCAGAAGCGTCTAAGGTCAGGCGCGAAGAAAAACAATATTCGGCAATTTCGGCTTACAAAGGGAACTGTCAACGTAACTCAATCTTAGAAAAGCAAAATAGCGAAAACTGTAACCAACATAAGACTGCAATTAAAACAACATTTTTAATTCCTATGGAACAGCAATCAAATTACGAAATTAATTCAAATGTAGCGGCAAATTTTAAAAGAACATAACAACAGGCATAAGAGAGAAGATTGCTACGTGTCGCACTCAAAGAAGAAAATATATCTGTTTACTACTACAAGAAATTTATGCAAAACGGACTGGAAAAGTTTTGTATGTACACACATTTTTTAGTTAAAACAAAAATCTAATGTTGCCACAACCAATTACGCGCTCTATGATGGCTGATCAGTAATTTCACTTTAAATGCTGTTGAGCACAAACGAAATTCCATTTTCAGTACATCAAATAATAAGTAATGACATAAAGGGACAGTAGCGATTTCAATGAACATTTTCAATTTCTACAATAATATTATTTTACTGTTTAAGCTTGAATGTTACATAAATAAACTTCAAAACCTTCATATTCGAATTGAATTTATGTTTAGTCGCTTTCAATTTTGCTAGGTACATATGTTGATTTTAACCTCTTGTCTCTAAATGTAGGCGTTATGAGATATATAGCTATGCATCTATCGGAGAATGAAGGGCCTTGTTGTTCCGAACCCATAATGCCTTTAATGCGGCACTGAATATATAAACGCAAATTGAGCTGGGTATTAAGATACACAACAGCCCTTACGATCTTGAGGTGGGTCAAGGAGCATTCAAAGCACTCCTAGAACTTACCTGGTGACTGTATTCTTAGGGGTAGCAAGACAAATGGCTATGAAATTTCGTGAGGCTTAAACTAAGGGCTTTTCCTACAATTGTAAAATATACATACATATACATGGTGGGCCAGCTAAGTTGTCCACCCTTAAAATTGGCTGACGTAACCCAAAATACATATAGCTTGGTAACCAAATTTACTGATTTTTCAGGTTAATTAAATTGGTCTATACTAAGTAGAGTTTGAAATTACCTAAATGTTATGCAAAATGTTATCTAATTTATCAGATTTGTTGCTAATTTTTGGCGAATGTCTTAGAAATGCTGCTGCAGTCCGTAATTTGCATATCAAGCGTTATTCAGCTAGAAGTCAAGCGTCTGAAAAATATATAGACACACTAAAATATGTATAAGAAACGAAGGTAAATTTGTTAATTCCAGAAGATGTAGGTCCACAACGATTAGAAACATGGAAAATGAACTAGCAGTATTAAAAGCAGTGGATGAGAATTCCCAAGCAAGTTAAAGAGATCTAAGTACAAATGTGGCTATTAGTAGAACATCAGTGTTGGGTAGCAACTAAGTAAAAGTAACTCGTTACTAGTAACTAGTTACTTTTCAGTAACTTAATAGTAACTTAATTACTTTTGTGTTTTCAGTAATTGTAACTATAACACGTTACAATTATTTAGTAATTTTAGTAACTGAATATGACAGTTACATTTTCATGCTACAAATGTAAAATATTTTAAAATGTTCTGTTTTTAATGCGTAGTATTTAAGAAATTATACCTGAAGCTGAAGAATTTGTCGAAATTTCGAATGCTTTAGTATGCAACACAGGAATACCTTCTTGTACTTAGTCGATAATAAATAATATTTGACGGATCCTATTTGGGTGGTGACAGCTTTTTCCAGTAATCTGTAATACTTTAACAACTAGAAGCTCTCTGGGCAGGTATGCGGATTACTGGGAAGAACATTGCTAACGCCTGTGCGCAGGTTGGGGATGTCTAATTCAGACGAGAATCCTGGGAAAATCCCAAAAACATCGTTGAACCAGCGCCTCGAAGCTCTAAGCCTGTTCCTTCCCCCACGTTCTGCTGTTTAAACATTACTATAATAAATCTGTGTTGTATGCTATTTGCAATTCATGTAGTATGTATGTATGTAGTTTGTTTGTGACAAGTTTCAATAAGTGTTTGTTTATCAAAATGAACTGCACTTTAATGGAGGTTGATGATTTTGAAGACGTGCGGTTAGCGAGCAATAAAATACCTGTTGCTGTTGATATTAAGTTGGTAGTAATTGCATGTACATTAGTAGCGTCTCATAAAAAAGGTAACTTAAAAAATAACGAGTTACTTTATGGTAACTTAGTAACTTATTCAAGTTACTTTTATAATTTTGTAACTTAGTAACTTACTTAGTTACTTTTTTGCCGAGTAACTGATTAACTTACTTAGTTACTTTTTTAAAGTAACTTACCCAACACTGGACTAGAACTTTAGTTTGAAAAATTAAAAAATTAAATGTATTTCATGCCTATTTCGTTACTCTAGTGCACGAATACATAACAATTACCCTCAGAGAAGATTTTATAATTTCTTCAGAACAACTTTAATTGAATTCATCTTGTTTAGATTGGATGTTTTTTAGATTTGAGGCATGGCGTACGTTATGTAAAATTTCACCAGAAAGCAGAAAATGACCTTGGATTTTGTCTATCACCCACACTTTTTTTGCTACAAAGTGTTGTGCGTTATACGGAAATGTATCAATATCGGTATGTTCTTAATATTGCACTTACTTCAAAATGTTGTTGCGGATGGTCTACGGGGATATTTGGTCTCTGGGGCATAACGGATTAATGTCCAACAGTAATCAGCAAGAAAACTAGGACTCCATTTGCCTTGGTAGCGCTTTTTCATGGTTGTAACGTTTTAGTGGAACCGTTCTCCATGTTTGTCGCTTACGGCACCCAAATGTCCCAGAAAGAAATCGCGATGAGCATCCCGAAGGTGAATTTTTAAAGTTTTTTATTATTTTGTAATATAGGGTTTCATTACAACTAGTCTAGGCGACTAACGGTAATTTTTATCTAACTTACACTAACTAACTAAATGGTTAATGTTAAAAATTTACCCACTAGTGTCCTCTCAATTCTATTTTGCAACACTTTTTAGTTTAAATGCTTCTGTCCATTTGACCCTTCTCATTTCTCTGAAGAATATTAACGGCTTCGATTATTTTGTAATGACTTTTATGTTTCTTGTTTGTTTATTTTGATATGCTTTTTCATAGTAAGTTTGTTAGTCGTCTATATTCTTCTGCACATTTTTCGTTCATTTTCACGTGCTCGTTATTCATCACAACTGCTTGCAATGCAAACTTTCCTGACTTTTGTTTGCGTTGTAAAGGTCTTTCATTTAACTCAAAACTACTGACGACGGTTTCGGTATTTTTACTGCGTTTTGTATTTGTGGCTGTTTGTCTTGCTGTTGTTGTGGTGATGTTTCTGGAGTTGTAGTCATTTTTCTTCTTCTGTTTTTCTTCTTTTCCTTTATTATCCATTCCATTTCTCTGATGAGTTCTCTTCATCAGCGTAATATCCGTTTTCTTGCTGTTGAAGTTTCTGCCCCCAATTGTGCACTTGAGGCTAATTTCCCTTGTTTGTTGCAGCTTGAATTTGTACTTGCTTGCTTGCTTGCTTTTGAAAGAGCGAGATCTAGGACGCGGTTTTCCAAGCATCTCTATGCACTTAGGCCATATGACCCATTGTACACCCTAACTAAAAATTTTGCCTATCTAGGGTAATTCCAACTCCAGTAGTGATTTTTAACGTGTCACACATCGTAGTGGCACGGGACCTACGGCTTTACTTCTTATCCGACAGAAGGCGCATTTTCAGCCACCGAGGCCGGCTGAATTTGTGCTAGTTGCTGCTGAAATTGGGAATCATTTTGCTACAATTCTGTAATTGCATTTTTCTCTTGTTGCCGTGAGTTATACAGAGTAATTTGATTTAGAGTTTTAAATTGAAATTTAATTTATCCTTGCTTATCTGCAATCGGATCAGCTGGTGTGGGGGTTGTTGATATAATTTTTGACACCTAACACCGGTATGTAGATTTTAGGCGCATTTGCATTCTCATAGTAGGACAGGCGATGATCCGCTAACGCTCGTACTTTTCTCTAGCACTGTTTTACTTTATTGGGGCACGATCGAAATAATCGTACTCTTCAAAACTCAAACAACTAGTACAAATCCACATATCGTTTTCTAGTTAAACGTTTATGAAAGAACTTTGGTCCAATAATATGGTTACCTACTGCGACATACTTAGCATTTGCGGAGTCATTTTTTTAAAATGGGTAACGCGTATTTACTGCGGATTACGCTGTTAAATACACATTTTTTGACATTGAAATTTTTAGATGTTTCTGATGTATTTCGGCACCCTAAAAATGAATTTAAAAGCAGTATTCGCCTATCACCCACGAATTTTTAGTAACAAGCATTTATATTTTGCAAGTATGCAACATATGCATATTGCGCCACTTTGTGAAATGTATCAGTAGTGACGAATATACCCTGTTACGACAAATTGTCCGTCTATTACATGCAAGAAGTACGCTTCAAATCAGATATTGTGCATTAGTAGGCATTTAGCGGCGTATGAAGTTACTGCATTTCATATGTCGTGACGCGAAACGTCGTTACTAACGTGTTTGTGTTCTACATGCTTGATTTATGTTCATTACTGTACTGCGATTGACTGTGAATTAATAAGTAAGTGCAATGTCTGCCGGCCTCGGTGGTCTAGTGGTTAGCGCGTTTGCCTTTGGATCCGAGGGACGTGGGATCGAACCTAACTGAGGTCGGCGAGATTTTTCTAGCGGGGAAAAATCTGATAATGCGGCTTCTATCGGATAAGAAGTAATGCCGTAGGTCCCGTGCCACTGCGATGTGTGACACGTTAAAAATCACTACTGGAGTTGGAATTACCCCAGATAGACAAAATTCTTAACCGCGTCCTAGATCTCGCTCTTTCAAAGCAAGCAAGTACAATGTCTAGGCAGTGTGTAAATAATGTCAACAGTTTTTGTTATGTGTGTGGGGAACTAACTTTTAAATCGCAAAAACATACTTTCACCCCACTTGTACGAAGAGCTTACGGACTTTATTTCGGAGTAAGTAGGAGATCAAGATATGTCATAGGCTCCTCACATATGTTGTAAGGCTTGTGTAACATTGTTAACAGGTTGGTTGAAAGGTAGAAAACGTGAAATGCGCATTGCAGTACCAATGGTGTGAAGAGAACAGAAAGACTACGCCGCAGATTGTTACTTTAGCTTCACTAACATACTGGGCATCGAAACGCAGTCCAAGCATACTGCGCAGTAGCTCAATTGACCATCAGCTTTACGGCCCGTCGAACATAGTGAAGATCTTCCTATACCAAATCCACCAGAATCTTGGAGTTTGGACGAAGAACCTGAAAGCACCGGTGTTCCAACTGATGATATGCAATTCCCACAGGAAATCAACAATGATCACTATTTCAAGCACCAGAATGTTCAACAGAACCACATCTGATTTCATGAACTGAATGATTTACTTCAAGATTTAAAACTAGCAAAATCACAGTCAGTACTTCTAATATCGAGATTAAAAGGATGGAATCTCCTCGAAGGTGACGTACATATGACTCACTTCCGAAAACGTCAAAAAGGGCTTACACATTGTTTCGCTCAAGAACACTATATACAGAAGGAATGGCCACTACGTCAAGCACTAACTCCGTGTCAAAAAGATATTAACAACGAACCATTGGTTGATCCTGAAAACGTATCTCTACCACCACTGCATATTAAATTGAGTTTAATGAAAAATTTCGTTAAAACACTAGATCATAACGGAAGAGGGTTCTTATATCTGAACCAGAAATTTCCGAGAGTTAATGAAGCAAAAATTAAAGAGGGCATATTTATGGGACCACGATAGCGAATTTGACAATTTGCTGAATGAAGTTGAACTAAGAGCATGGAGAGCTTTTACAACAGTTGTGACCAATTTTCTTGGAAATGTCAAAGTTGAAAATTACAAAGATCTTGTGACTGAATTACTTAGTGCCTACAGAGAAATGGGATGTAACATGTCTTTAAAAATTCACCTTCGGGATGCTCATCGCGATTTCTTTCTGGGACATTTGGGTGCCGTAAGCGACAAACATGGAGAACGGTTCCACTAAAACGTTACAACCATGAAAAAGCGCTACCAAGGCAAATGGAGTCCTAGTTTTCTTGCTGATTACTGTTGGACATTAATCCGTTATGCCCCAGAGACCAAATATCCCCGTAGACCATCCGCAACAACATTTTGAAGTAAGTGCAATATTAAGAACATACCGATATTGATACATTTCCGTATAACGCACAACACTTTGTAGCAAAAAAAGTGTGGGTGATAGACAAAATCCAAGGTCATTTTCTGCTTTCTGGTGAAATTTTACATAACGTACGCCATGCCTCAAATCTAAAAAACATCCAATCTAAACAAGATGAATTCAATTAAAGTTGTTCTGAAGAAATTATAAAATCTTCTCTGAGGGTAATTGTTATGTATTCGTGCACTAGAGTAACGAAATAGGCATGAAATACATTTAATTTTTTAATTTTTCAAACTAAAGTTCTAGTCCAGTGTTGGGTAAGTTACTTTAAAAAAGTAA
>JABXWE010000019.1:0-96948 GCA_014611495.1 Limonius californicus
GGGGTTCGGTAATTTTACTAAGTGATTAATTCCTAGACTTGTGGTCTCTCGTTAGGAAATTTCGAGTTGCGAAGTTTCGAAAAGGTTTCGGAATAATTTATAATATATAAGTTAATATCAGAAAATAAATTATTTGCAAAAACTTCCCCTTATTAGTAAGCCACTTTTGCTTAGTCTTTACTCGCAGAAATAATCCGAAAAAATCAGTAAATCAATTTCATTATAATGTATCTGTGTAGAATATTGAATTTCTATAAAATTTGAACCCTGTAAATATTCATACACTATAAATATTCGTTTTATTGTTTACTTTTCTTGATAGAATATGAAACCAAAATTTTAGCTGTTGAACATATTTTAGGATGTGCAGTAACAAGTAAGTTGATTTTTCCAAATGCATATATGAAAGCACCCCCTAAGAAAAATGAGGTCGGTCCGAGAAGTTAGTACACTATTTTAAATGTTTACCTTTCTTACAGGCTTATGCAGACCTTATGCTAGAGAGAGTATCTTTGGATCAAATTTAAATTAATTATTTTATACAATCGAAATTTTAGATTAATATCCTGCTGAAAAATATGCCAAAATGCCATATATGCCATAATCAGATTTAATTTACAATGTTTTTGTTCTTTTCACTATTATTGTTGAAGATCCCCTGTAAATTTATGAAGAGTAGCGCCTTACATTTCGCACTCGCACTCCGAAAGTCCTAGGTTCAAATCCTACCGGATTTAACTTTCTGAAACTTATTTTTGGTTTAAATCCGCAGGCATAACATGCCACTGAAAATAAAATTATATGTTGTGAATTGTGATAAATTACAATAAACGAATTGAAGAAAATTGAATGACATTTAATGTGTGTTTATATATCTTGAACTACTTTTACCTGTATATTAATTACCTATCATTTCATGTATTCTTTTACATACAAAGGAAAGTAAAATGACTAACTAAATGAGATCACATAAGAAATAAAGATATCAAACGAGGATGCATTATCCAGAAAATAGGAAAGTTGGTTCAAGGAAGAAGATATGCCCGGAACCAATATGTCTCAAGAATGCAAAATAATAGAATTGCGAAGATGTAGGTTAAGACTCGGAGGAGAGAGATCACTGGAATCGCCACCGAAAAGGTGAAAGGACTCTCTGAAATAAACAAGCTAATTAGCTTATATAGCAAGAGAAGAAAATATGTAGACGAAAGAAATTGCGTAAACCTATTTTTCTAACACATAGCATATACTAAATCTAGAAAAACCTAAGCTGCGATTAAAACTTCTTAATTTGCTGTTTTCGTTTTTATTTTCTTTGGCACCACATTCTGAAGAAACTTGTGACACACAAGCGTCTATTTGGATCGGAAGAAACCAATAGATCGATTTTGTATATGCAAATTTGTACAGAAACGAGATTAATTCTACAGGCTGAAAATAGAAGTCTTTTTTTCTTGTTTTCTCGCCTGTATCCCGAAGAGTGTGGTGGTAGCCTCAGACAAATAAACTAGTTTATTTGTCTGAGGCGGTATAGTTCTTACGATGAGCATTTTTCAGTTTCGGATTAACGCTTTATTTGCACAGTACAAACTGAACGCATTTCTGTCTTTGTTAGTTGCTTGCAGATTCATATTTCCGACAAAGACGTATGTCGTAGTGACATCTGCGAACGAAACAAGACCAACACTGTACGTGTGACGTATTCTGTCGACTGACACGTTTAGTAGAAAGAAACAGAGATACTTGGAGAATGTCGCCCTGATGCAGCCAAACGTCACTACTTAAATCTGTTTCCAGCAGTATTTAAAATGTTTTAGAGGTTGATACGGCAATATTTTATTTTCTAAAGTTACCTAAGAGTTTTTTTTTACAATGTTGTTTATTACTGAAATTGTGGAAATTGGTATTAAGAGGTTGAAAATAAGTTAATAGCATTTTGTTATACAGTCGTTTAAAGGTAATTACAGTTACTGGAATGTATTCTTGAAAATGGTAAATGGTAAAACAGGCGTAAACAGTATGAGTAAAATATACAATAATTTAATAACGAAACTGTACATACCACCACTGTAACCACTGTTGAATAATATCAAGAACAACTAAATTAAATATAACACTATGTAATGTCGCTTACATCAGAATCTGAATCATCACTAAAGAAGTCTTCATCGCTATCATCACCATTGTTAATGGTTATCACTATTGGTTTAATTTTGTCTAATTTTAGTACGCGTGACCACCATTCATTTATAGTTTTCTCCGTGTGCTGAACGATTTTATTCCAGGTTTCACTGGTATATTGTTCAAGCGATTCGTTCCACATTGCTAAAACACTGCTTTCACTGTATCCATCTCGTCCAATGTGTTTGTCATAATACGACTTGCATATACCCCACATATCTTCAATGGCGTTGAAGTGACAATGGTATGGTGGTAATCGTAGAACTGTGTGATTTTGCGATTCCAGCATTTTGTCAACAACGTAGCGCTTTTCTTTTTTGTGCTGCCTAGCCAAATTTAAATTAGTTATCCTTAAATCTGTAGGTTTAAACGGTATATTTTTTTATGATAACCGGCTTTTTAACTGACCCAACTGCTTGTGGGCATTTTTTCAATCAATCGGCTATGGTAAGAAGCGTTGTCAAGGACAATTAAAGAAGGTTCTCGCAAATTAGGCAGAAGTTGTTTTTTAATACATTTTACAAAAGTTTCCGCGTCCATGTTATCGTGGTAATCTGATGATTTATAATTTGGCAGAAAAAATAAAGCTGCTGTTTTGAATAAATCCATAGTGTTTGCCAGCATGCAAAAGCATATACCTTTTTCCTTCTGATGCTGAATCGGGCCTTTTTACACTTGTCAGTGTATCGTCTTGCCAAGAGCGTTTGTTGGATCCTTTTGCAAAAATCCAAGTCTCGTTCAAAAACACTACAGGTAAAAGCGATGGTGAATTTTTATTATCTATATATTTTTTTAAAAATGCCGTTCGCAATGATACTGCACTAGCTTTTTCACATAGTGCTCTACGGTTGCAATCTTTCTTGAATTTAAAACCAATACATTCTAAGAGTTTCCTAATCGTTGACAATTTAATTTAAGATTTTTAGAATAGCACTTAAGTTAGGTAGAAAGTACCCTCGGTGTGCAATTAAGCCAAACTGCGCTTTTGTCGAGCCTTTTTACACATCTGGTTGTCATAATTTTGACCGGATCTGGGACGCGGTTGACAAAGGCTCCGACATTGTCGTCGAAATAGTTATATATGCCGTATAAACCTCCAAAACATTTTAAATACTACTGGAAACAGATTTAAGTAGTGACGTTTGACTGCATCAGGGCGGCATTCCTCAAGTATCTCTGTTTCTTTCTACTAAACGTGTCAGCCGACACAATATGTCACACGTACAGTGTTGGTGTGGTTTATTTCGCAGATGTCACTACGACATACGTCTGTCGGAAATATGAATCTGCAAGCAACTAACAAAGACAGAAATGCGTTCAGTTTATGCTACTCATCATAAGAACTATAGCTCAGTTGGTAGACTGCTCGCTTTCTGAGCAAATGTCGATTCTGGCTTGGGTTCGAAACCTAAGCAGTACTATGCAGATTTATAAAAATCTTGTCTGCAACCCACCACACACAATTTCCCAATCTGGCTTGCAACCGTGGGATCTTAATGCTAAAAACCTTCTCTGAAGTTTCTGTCGTTCGGATTCGACGTTAAACCTCGTGTTTCTACCTTAGCGCTGGGGAGAAACACATGGCAAACACGAGGCCGATGCCCAATAGTGGGACAAAAGACTGTTGATGATGATGATCCGAAGAGATTCCGCGGATTGTACACATCTTAAGACCCAAAAAATTAATGAAACATTGTCACTGTAAAGCATACATGGGCTCCGAACCGTGGCTTCTACTCCTACTCCAGAGAAGATTTACTAGGCGGAATACTTCGTTGGTTTGCCATTGCTTTGCGAGGGATAACGGCCATTAGAAATTCTATGTTCCGGTACCTACTGGGAATTGAACCCCACAGATTCAGTGTAGAAGTCTAACGCGCTAACGTCCAGCCTACTACCGCCTTAATTTCACGCTACCAATCTGTATAGAATCGAAAATATTTGAGAATGAAGGTTTTTAATTTTTATTTTTCTCGCCGGTAATAGAAGATATTTCATTTACTGAGAAGCTGCCAAAAATGATCTCTCTAATAACCATGTATTCTGATTTTTTTAAATATGATTGGTCCGTCATAAATAAAATAATAATTGTTGTATTTTGGCATTTTCCTTGCACACCTTTATGTGAAAGCAAATTAAATGTATATTTTGCTTTCTTACTTCGTACGTTCCATGTTCGTCTACAAATCCGATAACTTTGGCGGTAAACCACTCTGAAATGCTAAAAAAATCGGACTAGTCCTTTTGTACTAATGTCTAAGTGCCTAAAACTCCGAAGAAATGAGGTTGGTCCGCCAAAACCAAAAGTATTAATATTGCGAGAAGACATTGGCCTGCACAGACTTATTCTTATTTGTACCTTTTTCGTTCAAATCAAATGGATGTATTAAATCATTATAAACTTTCTAATATGTTAGTTTCAACAAGGTGTCAACGGACTGAGGTTGGTCCTTCAAATCTTAATGTTGGATGTGACATCCCAAAAGAGTATAGATACGTCATCAAGAAAATATTGCCAACTTTAATCTTTTTTCTCTTTTCTTTCTTTGTACAAAGTCAAAATTGAATCGTTGGAGATATAGTAACAATTAATTTTGTTCTGTTCTAAATAATGAGATTGGTCCGCGAACATGCGAGGTCTGGTATTCGTTGAAATTATTAATATATGGAGGGATTGTGTCGGGTAATTATTTTTTAGCGAACGACTAAACCATTAAATTTGTTACTCAAAGTATTTTTAATTTTTAAAATTTAGACAAAGGAGAAATGCTGCCATTCTTATTCTGTCTTGCTTTTTCTTTTGTGGTCCCTATACAGAGTCAATATATTCATGAAGCACTTTGAAAATCCTTTAATTCCCAGCACGCTTTTATTATGGTGTTATATTTGCGAAACTCCAGAAAGATGTGTTTAGTTCTGAAATAATAATAAAAAGTTGAAACATTCGAGTTCTACCCATTAGAAACGCTTCTTGTTTTAAATTGCCCACAAAAACGGAACAAATCTCAAACGCTTCCAGTTATTTAAATGCTGTCACTATATGACGAGCTGTACCACTCTATTTAATTCAAAATCAATAATAATAATTCACAATTTAATTTTTAAGCTCCATATTTCTTTCCTAACATCTGTGTATTTTTGGAAAATGATATACTATTAGCAATAAAACTTTGGCTTCTTTGATCAACAGCGCATTTTCTTTCCAAAGGAAGAAAACTGAAATAATTTAAGTTTCTATTTTGGGGATAGTTAACAATTTGGCATTGGTCAGGGAACAAATCATTTGAAACCGAACAATAACTTGCAGTGTGGGGTCCATTCCGGAAGTCGAGAGACGTAGCACAACTGCCGGTGCATTTTTATTAATTTGAGAAAAAGTCATAGTTGGAAGACGACGCCTGGGGCCGTCGTCGCGGCGCCCTGGACGCCAGAAGTCTTAAGAACTGGCGTCATCTTATTTTGCTCATGTTTATTTAAACGACTGACTGTCGTTTATTTACAAATGTACCGATGTCTTCCGCTGCTTCCATTAAAATCAATTGTGGTAATCTTAGATTTAAGAATAAACAAAGTTACGACGACGACGGGCGTGGCCTTCGGTGCAGAGACGCGACGCTCGTTATTTAGACGTGAATTTTATTTTTGTAAACATCTTCTGGTCAAGATTAATGATTATATGCTCCCTAATAAATTTCTATATTTGAAAAACTATAATATGCGATATCGGCACTCGCAGATCAACTTTCACAAAACCTCGCGTTCCTACAGAAGTTGGTCATAATATTCTTTAGTTTATTGTTACAAGTTGGCATATTGTACTGAAATATGTATTGCCAGTAGTGAATCGACTATACTCAACTAAAACTTGGAGGGAACTTACAGTAGTATAAGAATAATGAGGTTTTAAAAGAACCAAAATAATAATTATCTAAAATAAAATATGTTGCTTTATTTTATAAAAGACACATCTTTGCGGCACATATGCCACTTACTAATGTGTCGTGGAATACCCCTCTTGCAGAAATATATGTAGCAGAAACCCTTGTTGTGTTGTGAAAATTAACGATCAATTTTTAATTACCAGGTCGCTTTAGGATTCCCTTAAATATAAATAACCAGCATATGTTTTCTAGTTGATTGTAAAATATTAAAGGCGAAGAAACTGGTCCATTCAACAAAACGGGGGTAAGTACCATCTTCAATATAAGAACACATTTTACTCGGAAATAAATGAGGTTGATCACCTTTAACAATAATGATATGAGCAACAGGTGGATCTCTTCAAACATTAATGCATTCTGTACGAAGAAAATTAACTCTGCTCCATTCAACAATAGAGGCTTCCAGGATAAGAGTCGCCTTCAAAATATGAACACATCTGAATCAGAGATAACTGAGATTGAACCCATAACCAATAATGGAGTGAGAGAAAGGCGACATTTTTAAATAGTAACACATTCTGCACAAAGAGAAATAAGACTGGTCCGCTCAACAATAGAGGCCTCTATCATAAATGCTTTCTTGAAAATATGATCACATGTAATCGAAGACAAACAACACTAATACCCACAACAATAATGGAGCAATGAATATGCGACCTTCGTAAACAGTGCGAATTCTGTAAGAGAAATAAAATTGGTCCCCTCAAAAATAGAACCATCGAGGGTAATTGCCTTCATCAAACTACAAATACATGTGAGTCCAAGACAAATGAGGCTGATTTTCACAACAATAATGGGGTGAGAAACAGGCGATTTTCTTAAATACTGCGACATTCTATATGAAGGAAAATTTAATTGTCTTCTCAAAAATAGAGGCACCAAGGGTAACTGCCTTCTTCAAACTACAAATACATGTTAGTCGAAGACAAATGAGGTTCGTAAATAGTGCGACATTATGTAAGTAGAGAAATTAAATTCGTCCGCAAAATAATAGGCGTCCTGTTTAAAATATGAAAACATGTTATTCGAAGATAAATAAGGTTGATCTTTGCAACAATAATGGGATGAGCAACAGGCGACCGTCTTATATACCATGATACTCTGTACGAAGAGAAATGGAATTCATCTGCTCAACAAAGGCACCAAGGATCGTCAAAACATGAATACATGTTAATTAAAGGCATATAAGGTTGATTCCTTCGACAATAACGGAGTGAGAAATACATGATCTTGAGAAATGCAATTGATCCGCTTAACAATACAGGCACCAAAGATCTTCTTCAAAACATCAACACATTTTAATTAAAGGCATATAAGGTTGATTCCTTCGACAATAACGGAGTGAGAAATAGATGATCTTGAGAAATGTAATTGATCCACTCAACAATACAGGCAGAAAAGGTCTTCTTCAAAACATCAACACATTTTAATTAAAGGCATATAAGGTTGATTCCTTCGACAATAACGGAGTGAGAAATAGATGATCTTGAGAAATGTAATTGATCCGCTCAACAATACAGGCAGCAAAGATCTTCTTCAAAACATCAACACATGTTAATTTAAGGTATATCAGGTTGATTCCTTCGACAATAACGGACTGAGAAAGAGATGATCTTGAGAAATGCAATTCATCCGCTTAACAATACAGGCACCAACGATCTTTTTCAAAACATCAACGCATGTTAATTAAAGGCATGTAAGATTGATTCCTTCAACAATAATGGAGTGAGAAATAGATGATGTGTTAACTTATAATTAGTTTATACAGGATACTCAAACAATGAAAAACTAAACATTTTTAAAACATTTGATATATTAAAAACATAAAGCTGCCTTGAATTTTTTTAAAGACGCATCTGTTATCTGTTTCTTCAAAGTACTATATATTTCTGTTGTTAATGGTAATTTGCAGAAACTTCTAAATGTAAATCGTTCTCTACAAGAATCTAGATACTTTGAGGATATTAGGTAGTTTTTTAGATACATTTTTAGGTGGATACCTTTAATTTGGATCATGATAAAACTTTTGTAGACGTTTAGCTCTAACTCTATATCACCAATTAAAGGATTTTACCCAACGCCATAACTGTTAATTTGTAAGCACATTTATATAAGTTGATTGTTTCCTCCCCTTTCGCCTATATGCTTCGAAATCCGTTGCTGGGTGATATTCAGACAATGTTCTTGTTATGCAAAAACAAATCAATTAAAAACTTTGCTTTGCCATCATAAATATTGCTCCTAGAAGAAACTAAAGACGAATTGCAACAAAGGGAATAAACAGAAACAATGCACAGGATCCGTCTCTGTTATAACAGAAGTCACATAAATATCACGATACAAAAGTATCTGGAGCGTCATTGTTGTTTTCGACGTGAGGTCGTGGACACGGTATTAACACTCTTGTCTTGGCTCCGGAGTCTGTTGGCTCCAGATCTTGTTGTCCTGGCTGGCTCCGGTCCCGGAGTCAGAGTCCACTCCAGTCGCGTCACTGGGGGCGCCATCATCTTCGGCTCCCCCTGTTTATGCTACTCTGATTACATTGCTTTTGATATTAATGTCATATACACACACACCGCCCTTGTTCGAGCTGCCCTCCCTTCCTCATTACCGTCGACGAAATGCTAATCCTTTTATTTGCAGCGCTATAAAAATGCACCCGGAAATTGCTAATTTACACGCCCTTCTTTGCTGGGGCTTTTTTTGGCAGTAAGCGGACACATTAATTATTTTTAGGTGATTTTTGGGTTTTTACAATGAGTGCTGAGTCATTTAAAACTTCGGATAGGGTTGTCACTAGTTCTTTACCTTTAAGGGCGGTCCTTTATTCGATTCGATAACGCGGTGTTATTTAACAGGTTCGTAAACATTGTTATGTTTAACTTTCAATTGGGGTTTTCCTTTGAATAGGACTTTCAAGACGTCTTTCCATGTCTGTTAGTTACAGTTGCTGAATTTGAGATTCTTAAAAAACTCTTAATCTTGTCGAGGTTAACACAAGTATCTCACTCGTGTTATAATCGTATACATATTTACTTCTTCTTCTTCTGCCTTTTAATTTATAACAATGGTATTTTAATTACCAGCAATGAACAGGTTCTATGAGCCGTGTTTGCACTTTTATTGAGAGGCGATTCGTCAAAAGGAAAAATTCTACTACACGATTAACGATGTCAGCCGCCTTAACACGCCCTATATGGTACGGTTGGTGGCATACATGCTATGTTTTGTCACCAAACCCTTGAATTATGCGTACATCAAGCACACAGAGGTACATGGTTTGAGATATTTATTTTATCTTCATCAGCTGCCAGGATTAAACCTATTCGTTTGTTCTTGCCTTATGTAAACTATTCAGTCCAACATTTCTTTGGCTACTTCTTATCTTCCTTATACGTATATACTGTATATGATATTCTTGCCGTACTCCACAGTAGGTATATTGTTTCAATTTTCTTTTTCTTTCGTGCGATTCTTTTGTTGATAGTAACTTGGTTTTTCTCATATATGTATGTTTTAAAATACTTTAATGAGAGGTTTGGGGAATGCCTTTGTTTATGATGGTTTTCCAAAGCCGTCTACTATTATAATTATAAATTATAAATTTAAATACCCTATTTTCTTGTTGGACTTGTGCCGCTCTGTATATACCGCCGTGAATTATTAGGTTTCTGATTTCTTCCAATATTTGAAGATGCTTGTTTTTTCCATCTAACGGGTATAGTTGTTTTAGATTGTTATGTTCGTTTGATTTTGCCACTTCATGTGAATTAAAGTTTCATTTTAACTGCCGCTCAAGCCGATTACTATATTATTATTTCCCAAATACAGTTTGGTGTGGACCTTTTTTTTGTTATCATGGAGAATTGCCGATTAGTATTTTGTCTACGCACTTGCCCTGGAAATTTCTTGCCCTTGGAGTCCTACGTGTTAAATTGTTCTGGAATTCTTGCAACATATTTCGTAATGTGGTGAAACATTTTCGGCCGATGCATATTGGCATTGCGTTTTCTCTTCAGTCGAATTTAACATCTTCTTCGGCCCGGTTGCATGCGATAACCGCCGTAATCAAGTACTGTAGGGGCGGCTTGGATTTTCGATGGGTGTCCATTGCGTGATTTTCGTATCCCTGTTTACACCGTGGGGCAAACAAAACCATTGACAAGTGTCGGATTAAAGAAACACGCTGGAATTTTAACCCTCGGAAAGCAATTAATTGCGAATTTGCTGATCGTCTTTGGCAGATTAATATCGAGCCCATTTCCTGTCCCTCTGGTTATGCCGTTGTTGCGATAAACACATTGAAGTCTTGGCCCTTAACGTTGACTCTATTCGTTCCAATCTTCAAGGGCGTGCCTGCGGATTTTTCCTGCTTCCTAAGAACACAAGAACACCCCAAATTGTGCCTGCCTCTCTCTCTCTCTCTCTCTCTCTCTCTTCAACAAAAACTAAGGTAAAAGAAATTGTTTTTGGTGTTGTGAAAAACATTTTCCGAGTTTCATTTTCAAATTGCAAGTGCTGAACCTCTTTTTGATGCGACAAAAAGCGACCTTCAGTCGCCAATTGTCATTTTTTTTCTGTTAACTGTAAAGAGTAATCACAAATTGTATTTTTTTTTGTAAACTTAGACGCCACTGGTTGCGTAGATTTGTTTTAAGAAATTAAAAGCCATAAGCCAGGGACGGCGAACCTGGGTTTGGACGTTCAATTAAATTCCCTTGTATTAATTAACCATAAATATTACCATTTTCAATGTAATCGTTATATTTTTTGTATCATGTGTCGGTAATTTAAAAAGAAGTAGAATTATATTATATTATTATATGGCGTGAAATTTACCATATCTTTTCTTTTTGTGTATTTTTTATCTTTGTGTGCATGAACTTTGCAAGCTTTATATATAAAAGGAGGCCCAATAAAGGTGAGTCCGATTCCCATAAGCTGCTGGCTTCTCGGCCTTCCTCGAGAACCCGCAATCAGCTGTATTTGGAAGGTGGCGCCCACTAATTTTGACCCACTCTGTACACAACTAGGAAGAATTCCTCCCGTAAGCGATTTCCCTAAACTCCCCTCTACTCCTCTGAGCTAAGTTGTAGGCCTTTTTCCACCTATCCTGTTGCGGGTCAACAAAAAACCTCGTTTGGCCCGTAACAAGATACCAGTAAAAAATGTCCTAAATTTATTTTTTTACTATTACATAGGATGCATTGAAGCGGTCGTGGCGCAACGTTTAGTGCGTTAGACTGTTGTGCTGAAGGGCGTGGGTTCGACCGTAGGTCCAAGAACATTGCATTTTTACACGCCCATTTTTCCTCTAAAAGCAATGGCAAACCATTGTGATATTTCTGCTAAGAGTACCTTCTCTAGAAAATAGGTATAAAGCACTTCCCGCAGTTTGGAGTCCGCGTTATACAGTAGGTCCCCCATGTTTATCTACATTAATTTACACGCACGCCGCAGACATAGGAGAGAAGGTTGTCACGCTCTCTTGAGAGCCAACGGACTGTAGAGAGAGTACAAAGTCAATTACGGTTTGCCTACCTCTTGCGCTCCACATACATACATTTAAGGATGGTTCTGTGTTCCCGTTGTTTACTTTGTTGAAAGTCGTTTAGGGTTTAATAAAATTCCTGTGCATCTCTTATTTTACCAACCTATGTCATATATATCCTTTTAATGTTTTATATCACGGTACGATTAATCTCTCGTTTATAAATATATATTCGATGGTAATATTTTTCAATTTTTTATTTATAAGGATTACTATTCCAGTTGATAAGCACGAACTCCTCTAACGTTCCATACTCCTAGTTGGATTATTTCTATTAGACCCAGTTTCTTGTTTCGTTTCGTCGCTGAGTTTGCCATAGTGGAATTCATACGGCTTTCCAAGTCACAAATTCTTTTAATAAGTTAGGATTTCGTCTGGGTATGTAACTGGCATGTTGCAGAGTAAGACGTTTGCTAGGACTATCACTTTCAAGCTCGATGTCTAACTTCTTCATATATGTATTTATTTACCCTCCTTAGGCAGGCTCAACGACCATTGAGGTCTTCACCAACTACGCTGGGGTTGTCCGCGCACTTGCTAGCCACCGTTTCCTCGCCACAGTTTGCCTACCGTTTGTTCGCGAGTCTCTATGCTCGACAACTATTTGCTCTCCACGCCGATTGCTTGCCGGACAAATGCTCGACAAGAAATTAATTTTTTAAAGAAAATATAATCTGTAGGCATTTAGTATATGCTGTTGGAAATTATATGAATACAGGAAAAGCAGGGCTTGCCTGTTCTTGTATTGGAATTCGTACAGGGTAGTTTATTTTATTCCTAATAAAATTACCTAAATGTGTATCTGATTTTTATGTTGCTTATGTTTTAAAATTATTTTAAATTAACAGCTTCTCGAAACATCATTAAAATTGCTTTATTGATGTAGAAATAGCATTTTAGGTTTTCAACAATTTTAATAAACACACTTCCACAAACGGATAATTTCTTAAAAAATCAAAATCTACATAAAAATATATGCCTATACCTATGGTATCTGCAATTAAATATAAACGTTTGAATTATGAAGCAAAATATGTGCTTAGTTATTTTAGAAACGAAGGTGCCTAACCAAATATAAACAAGTTTCTCTGCATTGGAACAGTTATACTTAGTACTGCGAACAAGTTGGCTGTCGGGCAAACGAATGACGAGCAACTGTCTTGGCGAGCATTTTTCCCAGCGAGTAAACGGCGGTGAGCAAGTGGTGGCGAGAAAATGACTTAAAACCACCCTGCGTTAGGTCTGCTCATATTTTTAGCTAAGTGCCTCTTCCATTAAGTTTGCCATATTGTTGTCCATCTCCTCTGTCAAGCTGATTTTTGGAACTGACTGCTAGTTTTATTCCACTCCGGGTGGTTTATATCCACGGTACTTTTTGTATCTAACGGGTTTACTCTATCCCTACGCAAGGAGGCACCTGAAGAGGGCTATCAATCCCTCAAGGTGTTATTTACTTGTATAAACAAGGAAAAATTTATCTTCAAAAATAACAAAGATTACTAACAATCGAGTACACACTATTACGCTTATTACAAAGCACATTACTTTTAGACCAACGTTTATTAAATAAAAAGTACCATCATTAAGAAATCTTACGATATTTCCACATGTAATAAATAAGAAAAACCTTGTTGGTATACGAAAACTACGGAGCTTGAATCTTTTGTCCATGGCATGGATGTAAGCCGTACACTGGATATACAAAGATTTGTTCACGATGTTAATTAATCATTGATCCAGGCATAATATTAATAAACAGTCATGTGTTGCGTCCAGCTTAATTATTACTAAAACAAATATGTATTAACTAAACATTTTTTATTAAAAATTTTAGCTTCAAATTTCTGTATACCAGTTTAACAATTTATATACGGTGACAATTAGTTAACTTCTATCACTGATTAATTATTACCGGAATTAAATAAATTATGGATATTTCGCAAAATTGTGGAAACAGACTGAGAAACGTCGATCTGCTAATTTACCGCCTAGACAGGTTCCACAAAGTAGTGCTGCCACGAGACGAGACGAGACGAGAAATGACACGACTTTCGTTTCGTCTCGAAATTGCGAGACTAAAAATAAAGTCATTCTCGTCTCCTACAGTTATTTACTCGTCTCATCTCGACTCTCGTGCTAGATTTTCGTTGAAAAATTCGCATATACATTATGAGTTTTACTAAAATGTAAAGCTGAAGAGTTCCGTATTTTTTTTTATCACTAATTCATACTATCGTTCCCCCCCAGGAACCGCTTTCGCATTACTTCAGGGGGGTGCGGGCGTCCCTTACATAGTAAACATTCATGCAACATGCACCCTAAACTTAACTAAGCAAATGCGGTCGCCCCAGTCGGGATTCGATCGCCCCAACGGAGCGACTGCATTTGCTGTGACCTCGAGTGGCCAATGCGTTCTCGCACTAGACGACTGAGTTCCGTATTAACTACGGTACAATGTGGTAACTGCATATTTAACAATAAAAAATAATTGAGGATTTTACATGAAATATTTGTGTTATTGGCCGATTTTTTCTTGCTGATCCATTAGTCACTAATTTAACATTAATATTTACGATGCTACGGCGAGGTATCCTAAAAAATTATTAACAACCGGGTAACAATTATTTTTGTGGTTGTAGAAATGGCATAGTTTAAAAGCTATAGATATGCATATTTATCAGAATAAATGCTGCGTCCTTGTAAAATATCTAGTAAAAGTGCTTACAACTGGTAGAAGTAATTTAATTCCGCAGTGCGTGTAGTAATGTACTACGTAATCCTTAAAGATCGGAGATAGTTCGGCCACTAAAAATTCTTGAAATTACAAATACTAACGGAAGCTATAGTTGAGTAGTAATTGGACTGAAAATGAATTAGTTTTTCACATTGTCTGTATGAAATATAAATTAAAACTCACACAAGTATTTCTATTACCTTATCAAACACTGCTGATGCTTGTGATTTTTTAACGGGTATGTGTACGTAACATGCCCAGTATACCGACTAGATAGTGGGTTTTTCCTTTTTGGAAGAATCATCTTGAAACACCCTTATAGATAAACCTTTTAAACGTTAGAGGGTAATACATTTTAAGGTACGACAGCGTGCATGTAATAAGTAGTGCATATATCCCTATATCAAATGATTATATGACATTTGACTTTTTTATTTGTGAAACGTTCTTGTTTTACCGTATGATTTTATCATATATTAATCACTGCATTAAACAATCTCCAAACAGCGACAGCCTCGCCGAGAAATTCTCGTCTCTTCTCGTTTCTCGTCTCGTCTCGTTTCTCGTCTCGTCTCGTCTTGACGCGAGACGAGAAATAGAAAGAATCTCGTCTCCATGCTCTTACGCGAGACAAGAAATTTCTTACTGTCAACGGTAGCACTAGTTTTTCGTTTAAATGCTATAGCCATATAATTAGGAAATCAGCACAAGCTATGATCACTTTTAAGTCTGGTCTATTTACAAAACTAAGATTGAATATATCGGTTGCATAGCGGAGCGCTGCGGACGCCCGTCAAACGGTATTCGTAGTCCAGCACAATCCGCGCGGTCAGTACTTAGATGGGTTGACCAATATAGTGGCAATATGCAACCGATCGTGCTTCGGAGGGTACGTAAAACCGTCGGTCCCGGTTGTCTTACAAACATCGTTGACAATCGTTAACTTTGTAGTGGAACTTCTCTTCTCTGTTCGACGTGTTAGGCTAGCCTCCTGCCCGGCATACGTGCAAAGAGGGCTCATAGAACCTACTGCATTGTAGGTAATTAACAGGCCATTGGCCTATACACAGAAGAAGAAGAAGATTGAATATAAAAATTTTGTTTTTTGGGAAAGTAATAGTAGTGACGTCACTGTTTTTAACTTAATTGGATTACAACACAGAACTACTACACCACTACAAAGCCAAGGTGCACACACGTACGTTAATTAATAATTCTTATTTATTTCTTTTGCGATGCAGCAGTAACTTTTAAGTTAGTACTTGGAAATAAAAACGTGGAGAAGACGTGCAGTTCAGAGAAGTCCTCGCTTTTTGCTTCGACCACCGAGTTGTCAAAACCGTGAGAATATCTCAATCGCAATCTGAAACAAAGATAACAATGGCGAGCGTGCTACGAATTCCGAAAATTTCTATTTTAAAATCGCCGAAATCGTTTATTGGATCCTGCTCTGCCCAGGTCGCGGAGGCTGTATAAAAATTTCGCCATTAAAGCGCAAAATTGTTCAAGTTTGTGGTTCTTGTTTGATGTGATTAATTACGAAGCCAGAGATGTGGAACATTGCAGAAACTGTGTATCCACATTACTGAGAAATTGAAATTTATATATAAATTTTATGTACCTTCCATCTCAACGTTTTAATTACCTCAAACCCCACGACAGCAGAAACCAGACATGAATGCATACGTTACATTAAATAAGACTGAAATTAATTTTAATAGAAATAAGAAACGTTTACTTGAATGGTTAGCAAATAGCATGTATAAGATATATAACTTACAACTTGACACATTTTGTAGCTATACTATAATCCACTACTGCCACTACAATACGCACTACCATAAAAGGAGTGAATATAGACCTAGATACAGAGAAATGAATAAATTTATATTAAATAATTCATAAAACAACTGAATTGGTTTGAATTTCAGAAAAATGTCATGAATTTAATGATTACTTAAAATAGGGCTGGGTATACAGGGTGTATCATAAATAGGTACAAATATTTAAACCAGTAATAGATTATCTCAAGTAGAATTCAATGGTACTATTCATTTTTCAAAAATCATTAAGTTTATTTTTTTGAATTAAAAAATAAAATAAAATTTTCTTTGAGAACTGCTGATGATACATAGAAAATGCATTTAAGCTGTAGAAGGTTATTACCTAATTGTAAAGTAAATCCAAAGTGGCAAACACGTAAAAACTTGTCTAGCTTGTGATAAACTAAGGAATTGGGAGGACTCAAGGTTTAACTGAAGCGGTTGGACATTTTTGTAATTAGAAGGAATTTAAGAATTTCATTTACCGCTAAATTAAATGTTTGCGTTTTCACGTTATCATGCATTTAAAAAAGTACTAATTTATTTTAGAATACCCATCATTTATTTAAATCAATTTTAACATAATTGAAAAAAACATAAAACATAAAACAGTTTACCTCAAAAGTGAAAAGTGGATAATAATAAATGTTCAAAATGACGACCACCACTGAGAACACAAGCTTCTGCACATCGAAGCATTGAATTACGTATCCTTGCGAAACCGATAGAATCTTGCCGAATCCTATCGGCAGCGTCTTCAGTGCGTACCCTTAATTCCCCAACTGTGTTCACTGGCGTAGTATAAACTAACTGTTTCATGTAGCCCCACAAAAAGAAATCACAACTATTTAAATCTGACGAACGAGCTGGCCATGGAACTGGCCCGTTTCGTCCAAACCACCTTTCAGGATAGTTATTATTTAACCATTCCCTTACATCCCTAGCATAATGAGGCGGAGCATCATCAAGCAAAATCCACATGTTACGTCGTGTCTCTAAAGATACGTTTTCAAGCAATTCTGGTAGGACTTCGTTGAGAAAGTATAAATACAGAGCTCCATTTAAACGAGCAGGTAAAATGTATGGCCCCAACAAGGATCACATACAATGCCTGCTCATACATTTAGGGAAAACCGTTGTTAGAATAATACATTCTGTAACGAGGTTGGAATGGAAATTCGATGCAAGTGGAATCTTCCGAACGCGAGCCGAAGGCGAGCGTGAGAAACTACGAGCATCGAATTTCCATTCCCAACCGAGTAGCAGACTATACTTTCTCCACGACCACAAGATATGTAATAAATACAATAAAATTAATAAGATTCGGAACAAATATTTACAAAGAAATTGCAAAATTATGACGTTTCAAGTCGATTGTTAGTCATGGATTCCTAGAGTAACTGTTTTTTTTTTGTTATACAGTTACGGAATATTCATTCCATTACTAGTGATGGAATGAAATACATACAAAATGCATAAGCCGGTAAGTGTTTTAGAATATTTCTTCCATAATAAGGGTTAGAAAGTTAACTTTTTATTATCAAAATTGATTTCAGAATTGTGAAATTCCGTAGTGGTCGTGGAGAAAGTGTATTCCACTACTTGGTGTGGATTCTCATCTGACCAAATGTGGGTATTATGGACAATCTTGCGTAAATCCTGCCTCGTCAGTAGATAACAAATTGAACAGGAAATTTGGTTGGTTGTTGCACTTTTGAAGAAGCCATTCACAAAAAACATGCTTACGTACATAATCCGCTGATTGCAAACCTTGAACGCGTTGAATGTGGTAAGGGTGTAGTCCCTGATCCCGCAAAATCCGCCAAACAGTAGAATGGGAAACGCCAGTTTGTAACGCAAGTCTTCTAGTGTTAACACTAGGGCTTTCCTCCGCTAATTCCAAGACATGCTGTTCTACATTAACAACCTTTTCTGTTCTTGGAAGACCGCGATGATGGTTTTGTGGTTGATACTTGCCATAATCCCGCAAATGTTGGACTGCTCTAGTAAATGTACGGCTGTTTGGAATGCGGCGCTGAGGATATTGCTCTAAGTACATTTGCCTTGCCCTTAGAGCGATTCCTTGAGCTTCCCCGTAAATAAAAACAACATCAGTAAATTCAATGTTCGTAAAATTTTCCATTTTGGTAGAAACACTACTTGCCAGCTTCAACAACAGACTGAATAGAAATTGCTGACCTACCTAATAGTATTGGTTTGTGGCAGGTGATAAGAAATTTAATGCACTTCTATCTTACTCTCCTTTGCATAACATGTCTTTGAACTCACTTTTTTGTTATTATCCTGCGGTATTCAAACAATTTTGGGTCAAATTTTCAGTTATTATTTTCTCATATCTTAAGCGTCCCATTGCCAAAGAAATGTTTTTTCTAGTTTCTATATATTGTAATCTGCCATAAGATTTAATATTTGTACCTATTTCTGATACACCCTGTATATTTTATGATATTTTCTGTGTTTTACTAACTAGAAATGATATTTTACTTTTACTCGTTGTTTCCGGTGGGAAATACTATAAAATTATCAACAGCCTTTTCGGCCTACTGTTGGGCACTTCTTTCCAGCGCTAAGGTGGAAACACAGTACAGTAAACAACGCAAATCCAAATCTTCAATCCGTCATCGCTCGTTGTATCCCAAATCTCGTTTTATACGAGTTTACATAAAGCGAATTAGATTTTGTTAGTAAAACTCCATCACAGTAAGTTAGACCGCCACAAGTATGCTAACCTAACCAGGTAAATTATTGGACCAACGTAATAATACTTTGAAGGTGAGCTCATTCGTCCCAGGCATTTACCAAATTATTTAGACGAGTTGGAGAAAAGAACAAAAACTGCAGTTCTAATGAAATACGAAAATAAAAATGAAGTTTGTTTTTGATTTAGATTTTAGACGACAAAGGAGCAGAAGCTAATTTAGTAAATCTATGAAACCTCTTAACATTTGAAACTGAATATTGTATATCACTGACATCATAAAGCATCACCATCAACTTTATTGAAAAGGAAGCGGTGCCGTCTTGGAGGTGCCCCTCTAATACGTAGCCGGCGGCGGCGACAGCGCCTGAAAGAGCTTTTATTAGGGGGTGACGGGGGGCGGCGGCGGTTGATGAGCTCAAGAAGCAAACAAAGTGTAAGAAATCGTGGGCATTGCTATATAAGGTTGAAAAATTAACGACAAGTCAACAAACAATCTGACAAACAGTGGTTTTTTGCGGGAAAGGCGCCGTCGGTCTCTGCGGTGTCGGGCGCCGCGCCAGAGGACGCTGCGACCGCCGCTGATGGCCCCAACAGGCGCCCAGCGCGTCGCGACGACCAGCGCCGCCTGCCTGACGGACGCTCATTCTGATTACCGAATACTTATACAATCGGAGATGATTGTAACCAACACACCATACATTAATGCATTCGGATTCGTTTTATATGGGGCATGGGGGTGAATAAGTGGACCATTCGTTCGCGCCCCCTTCTTTCCAAACTTCGTTTTTCGTCCCCGAAAACTCCGAGTTCACACCAGCTCTCTTCAGACGAGAAAGTTCTTCTTTGGAACGCTTTTAATTATTGTTTACTCGCTTTGTTGCACTCGTCGTTTAATGGTTAGATTAAACCTTGAATTGTCATAAACAGCGTCGTCCTGACTGGTGCTTCCCCTTCGACGCGCGGTGGCGCCATTCAGCACCCCCCGATAAAGGCGGCGGATTTAACCGTTTAAAATACAATTTCCCTGTTGCGCTTTGTCTGGAATGAAACAGTTCTGAGCGTGATTTAGTTTCGCAACTTTTCTTTGTGATAAAAAAATAAATGTTGTAGCTACACTGAAGTTGAATCCATCATAAAATAAAATAACATTAAGGAAGAATTTTTATTGAACACAATTATATTTGTTCTGTTCTATAAACTGAAGATCCGATTATCTAAAATCAATTATTTTAGTTCAATAATAGATTTTTGCACTGCTGTTAACCGAGTATATTTTTAAGAAATGAAAATAGTCTGTAAACAGTATGATTCGTAAAATCACCGCATGACTCAAATTATGTAAAAATAATCAAATAATCGAAAATGGATCTACTAATCGATTCGTTAATTATTTAATTAGTTAGTAAATAATAATCGGATATTTTATTAATTGGCCTTCCGATTGTTTGATTAATAGATTATTTTACTAATCTACTGAGCAAATAATTAACGGATAGGTGAATCCAGGTTATTGACTAATCATTCTAACCGTGATTTTACAATCCATTGTAGATGATTTACCGCCTTCCAGTATGCACTTTTTTTAGTTTTACTAAAGTAATATAATAATTAGTTTATCAATTTATAGAAGCTTGTAAAGAACTTTTGTCACTACTTTGACTCTAATTCTAGACTTCAAACTTAAAGGCAGAATTAAATTCAAAATTTCGAGTAAAAAGTCGAAATTACTGGTTTAAATTTGTAGTGTCGACTTTCAATCTCCAGATGAATATTAAAATCCATATTTTGAAATTGAAATTGAGACCATGAATTTACTGTCGAAGTCTTGACTTTATTCTAGAGGTTGAAATCAAAATTTACAAATCAAGTAAAGGCTGGTCCATCTACAGCTTCTTAACATACAAACGATTACTCAAATTTGTTATTGTTTGATTTATTAATTATGTAATTCCGTTCTTAAGAAATCAATTTGCGATTATTTATGGAGTAATTAAGTGAATAAATGATCTACATAATTGATTATTTTTTGCAGCCATTTATAGGCCATTCATTGTTGTAATAAAACAGTCGTACTCGTGACGGAATTTCTGTCAATTTTTTTCTTCTCGTAATTTTTATGAGTAGTAAGTAAGTTTTTAGCTAGGATTATTCGGTTGCTACGAGGGGGTATTGATAAGTACTTAGCCTGCCATATAAAACGCCACAATATTTCAAAACAACATTTTATTTATTCAACATAATCTCCTTTAAGACTTATACATTTAGCATAACTTTCATAAAGTAATTCAAAGCCATTTCAAAAAAATTCTTTGTCTTGGCTGCAAACCACTCCTCAACGGCACATATTGCTTTGTCATTGGTCGAAAATCTTTTAACTTTCAAATGTTTTTTTAGTTTTGGGAACAAATAATAGTCTGAAGGTGCTAAATATGAAGAATAGGGCGAGTGGTCAACCAATTCAAAATCAATTTCATCAATTTTTGCAGGGCAATCAATGACTTGTGAGCAGGAGCATTGTCTTGCTAAAAGAGCACACCTCTAGTAAGATTTCCTCGGCGTTTTTCCACAATTTTCTTACGTAATTTAGTTAGGAACTCAGTATAATATACTCCCGTGATAGTTCTACCCCGTTCCAAATAATCTCTCAGAATTATCCCATCTTTGTCCCAGAGAACTGAAGCAAGAATCTTGCTAGCTGATTCTTGAACACGAAATTTTTTGGGCCGTGGAGAACCAACACGCTTCCACTGTTTGGATTGCTCTTTAGTCTCTGGGTCATAGTGGTGGATCCACGTTTCGTCCGTAGTAACAAGCCGATCCAAAAAGTTTGAGAAATCTTCTGCAAAACGGCGGCAGATTTCTTTGAAGTTGTCAATCGAATGCGCTTCTGATCAACGTTCAAGCATCTTGGAATCCATTTGGCCGAAAGCTTTCTCATACCCAAGTCGTGATGAATGATGTGACACACACGTTCATAGTAAATGTGCAATGCTTCTGCAATTTTCTTATTCCCAATAAGTCGATTTTCTAAAATCATATCATGCACAGAATCAATGTTTTCCGAAGTGCTCACAGAAATTGGTCTTCCAGGGCGGTGCTCATCTTTCACATCTGATCTTCCTCTTTTATATTCCGCAACCCAGTTTTTAATAGTGGCGTATGAAGGACACTGATCGCCTAATCTATCATATCAGGAAAAATTTCTTTGTCCGATAACCCTTTCAAAAATAAATACTTAATAACTGACCGAAAAACGATTTTTTCAAATTCTATCTTTTTCTCAGACATGCTTGCCACAAATTGTCGGACATAAAATGGGAGACACATATAACATAATCTTCTATGCAGGCGACGCTGTGCTTATAGCCAAAACTGAAGAGAACTGAACAAATGTATGACAATTGCAAAACTAATCAGTTGCAAGCTTGAAATAGAGAGTCAAATAATAGAGCAAACAATTCGCTTCAATTATGCAGGGATTAAGTTATCTAGTGATAAAAGTCTGGATATAGACAGGAAGTAAAATCACTCTTTTTTTTTATTTAGCACCTGTGGTGTTTACATTATTCAAACTAGTCTAAAAGACCAACCATTAATTTTTATCTGTTGCATTCTTATGCTAATTACTTAGTGACTAGAGTTCATCCAGCGATATCCTTTAGAGTTTTCTAACTTATATTTACATTCTCACTTGCACACCATGCTCTGATTTTACGCAGCCACTACATAAGCTCGAATGGTTTGGTCCTCTTCAGTCTTCGGACTAGGTGTTGGTTGTCCAACAGTTGAAGAGCGTATGCATTGCAGTGAAGTTGAAGTCTGGCTTCATGTTTGCCAGCATACCTTTTGATCTCGTCGTTTACCATTGAAATGTTGAGGTCACGGTGTAAATTGGAGTTACGTACATACCATGGAGCGTTAACTATGTTACGCAACACTTTGTTTTGAAATGTTTGAATGGATTTGACGCTGAATACCATATAGCCGTACCGGTTTCAGGATCTGATTGTAGATCAGTAATTTGTTGTGTATTGCCAACTTGGAATTTCTACCAAGGATCCAATAAAGTTGTAAGCTCAGCTCTTTTTTTCTTCACATGCTCTTTCCATCGGAGCCTGGCGTCCAGGGTCATACCTAGATATTTGGCGTTATTCTGATAGGGCACAATGATACCACTGATATCCAAGATCGGAGGGTTAACTAACTTTTTGTCGGCGAAATAAACATGTATAGATTTGAGCTCGTTTAACTTGATCTTCTATTGTTTGGTCCAATCAAGTATTTTGTTTCTAGCTACTTGCAGTCGAGGAGTGTAGTGTCGTCTGCAAATGTGGGCTGCTGTGATCCGTTCTGCTGCTGGTATATGTCACTAGTATATAGCAGGTAAAGGATAGGCCCAAGGCCATTACCTTGAGGCACGCTCGCTCGGGGTTCCTTCAGATCAAAATATTCGTCTTCCTGTTTTATTCTGAAGAGTCTGTCTGAGATATATGATGTTAGTATCTCTACATACTGTTTCGGGAGCATTTTGTTTAATTTGTATATCAAACCTTCGTGCCATACTTTGTCGAAGGCCTGGGCAATGTCTAAGAAGACTGCAGAGCAGATTTGTTTTTTTTTTCAAGAGCACGTTCTATTACGTCAGTGATACGATGCACTTGATCGATGGTTGAGTGCTTTTGTCTAAAACCGAACTGGAAATCTGATATTAGTTTGTTATCTTCTATCAGAGGTCTTAGCTTTTTAAGCAACAACTTTTCAAATAATTTTGAGGCAATAGGTAAGAGGGAAATGAACCTGTAAAATTTTGTCTCATTCGGTGATTTACGTGGCTTTGGCAGCCTGATTACTTCTGCAACTTTCTAGCAGGTAGGAACATGTGTCAGTTTGAAAGATCAGATCGTAACATGATGCTTTTTTCGAATTGGGGTTCATTTTAATCTCCTCTGCTACTTTTTTTGGGGTTGTTACGATGACGTTTTCTGAATCTTGGTTGTGGGTTTCAGGCAGTATGTTTTCTGCTTGCGTTTGATTGGGTATAAAGATGTCAGCTAAATGTTCGGCAAACAGATTAGCTTTCTGCTTACTATCCCTGGCCCATGCTCCCATATCTCTTTTGACTGGAGGTATCGATGGAGTAGGTCTTCTGATTTTTCTGGCTGCTTTCCAGAGGGAGTAGTTTGTCTCTTTATTTGGTGTCAGATTCTGCAGGTATGCGTTTATTGATTCCTCTTTGAGTTTTTGGATTTCTCTTCGTAGTTTTTGAGTTTTAATATTTACGATGGTCTTGTTGGCTGGGTCTCTGGATTGTTGCCATCTTCTTCTAGCTCTAAAAACACAACTAAAGCATCGCGAATATCGGGATCCTTAAAAGATCTAATACGGCGTAAAAAATATATGTCTGCTGAAAGTAAAGTTCGTGTGTAAAACACAACTAAAATAATTTAACTAACAAGATCTGCAGTGATGAAAACTATAAGAACCATATAAAGGACGACGCTGCATGGTAGTATAAGAAATGAAGAGAGAAATATTAGCAATGTTGTAACAGGTACTTGTTTTTAATGCCTAGGTACACGTATAGGTACAAACATGGAAAAGCACCTAGTTATAGGTACAGATACATTTTTTATAAACATATCTAGGTACAGGTACAAGTACTTTTTAATTGTACCTGTAAATTATAGATGCCAAGGAGTTAGTTTTTGTGAAAATGAGCCACGCCAGTTTTTAAAAGAGCTTATTCATTCTATTAAGGCAGATTTACGCAATCTAATGTTCTTCGTCCGTTTATGGTCTTCGGGAATTTAATTAACACATTCATTTAATTTAACCATGTGGGAATTATTTTATATTTACCACATCTTAATAGTAGTGCGTCACTCTAGATATTTGGTACTAAAAACTTAATAATGTGTTTCTTCTATCCTACCAGACAATTTGAATTTGAATGCACATTATTAAAATATACACAATAACGTACATTGCCATTTTGGTTGCGGTCGACTAAAAGTCCGTTACGAGAATTCGGCGATGTAGTCACATTCGTTCGTCGATGTTTTGGACATGGTCGGCGTTTTGGTCCTCATCTTATTTCGACGTTATGATCGGAGTCAGCAAAGTGGCGCTTACGACAATTCGACATTCTGGACATTGTCGACGTTTTGATCATGGTCTCGTTTCAGTGTTTTAGGATGATTTGTCAAGTGTTCATTACAAACCGGTAATAATAATAGACACGCAAGGTTCGGCCGTTTTCATATTTGAAGCTAAGTTACCAATCTCTGTGGCGTGGGTTAACACTGGTCGGCGTTTTGCTCTTAGTTGGCGAAATGGTCTTCGTATAGCAGTCGGCATTAGGACCTCCTCGGCGTTTTGGACATTCGAAATATAGTATCGGCGATTTAGATAATCGCATAAACTCCAGGAAAGCATGGGATTATCCAAAGTTTGACTCAGATACGTTTGAGCAACTTTGCAAGTTCTTTCATCCTACTTAGAGCCTTATTACCTAAATAATTTTTTTTGCATTTCTAAATGCATCAATATCGGTCACTGTTATTTTCTGTTTTTATGTATCAGGTTATATAAACGGGTTTTAGAACTAAAAACTAAAACAATGAAAATTTTTTACGGTGGCGGCACGACTGAAACGTTTGGGACGGTGTGTCCGCCATCCAGTAATTGCTTTTTAGAATAGTTAATTTTTGTTCCGACTTAATCAGGGATCACAAAAGTTAAGCATTTTGTCAAATGGATCCAGAAAAACCGGTAGAAATTTTGATTCGTAAAAATACGAAAAAAATTTAAGGCTATTAATATATAAGTATATACCTACCTTGGTTAGATACATGGAGAATAGATACTTTTAAGTAAGGAACTTGGTACAGGTAATGGCACTTTCGGTAATAAATACCTCAGCAGGTATTTAGGTACAAAGAAAGTAGCTAGGTACTTTTACCTAGGTACATCCCAACACCGGAAATGACGAGCAGTATAGAGAATGTAGTAAAGTGGATAATAGAGATAACAGAGACAGAAGAAAGAATTGGAGCACACACATCAATAGAATGGAAGAACATCGTCTAGCATAGAGAACCAAAGAAGACCGACTACGCTTGGCAGGACAACTAAGAGATGGAAAGAATGTTGGTCCTCTACATCGCAAGAAAAGTCTGTCCAGATAAAGGGAAACAGGCAAATAGTCTATCTAAAGAAGAAGATATAGGCAAATCATGCCTACAGTTTTATTGTCAATTAAATTAGTTCAATTCAATGGCTTTTGAATAATCACTTGTAACCATAATGACAGTTGACACATCAAAATATACAAAGGTAGCAACACTGATTTCTTTGGTATACCATATGGGTTGTGTTTTCATGCCATATGTAATCTTAAACTAAAACTTAGACAGACTGGTTTTCGAAAACATCATAACCTAAAACTGTTAAAGTATATTCATTTTTTATACATAAATTAGTTAATAATTGGTGTGTGATGGTAACTCAGTCAGCAGAGCACTCACTTGCTGAGCGAAAAGTTAATTATGCCTTGGGTTCAATTCCTCAGCATAACATTGCAGCATTTAAAAATCTTGTGCTGCAACCCACCATACACGATTCCCCAACCCGTTTGGCAATTTTAATGCCGAAAATCTTCCTGTGAAATTTTTGTAATTTGGATTCGACGTTAAACTGCAGATCCACCGTGTTTCTATTTTAACACTAATGAGAAACATATGGCAGACAAAGGACCGGTGCCCAGCAGTGGGACCACAAGGCTGTTGATGATGATGATGATGTTAATAAATGCTTTCTAGATAACTTTTTTTTCACTTTCTTTTCTAAAATCAGCGGCTCCATACTTTTTACTAACTCTGTTCCGAGTGATAACCAAAAAGACAACAGCTCTTGTAGTTGAGATTAATTATAGATGAAAGAATTACAAGATAAATAGTTCATGCAACTATATTTTGCTTAACGGTTGTATAATTATAACCTCATCCCTTTTTTTTTAATTGTAAACCTGTTATTGTTTACAACCTTTTGATGGTATTCAAATTTTCTTCTTTTTGGTAATTTTAGAATTATATAAGAATTTATTAAAATATAATACAATAGAATACATGCGGTCGTGGGCTAGAGGTCAGCGCGTTGGACTTCTACGTTGAAAGTCTGAGGTTCAATTCCCAGTACCGTAACAAAAAAATTCTTAACACCGTTCTCCCTCGCAAGACAATGATAAAACAGCGAAGTATTCTGTCTAGTACCTAAGTGTTTACACTTCCCGTGGTTCGGATCCCACGTTAGGCTGTAGACCCTCTATATCTGTAGTAGGTACTTTAAAAACGCGCAACACACACATAGGAGCGAAGACTACTACGTCGAAGAGACGAATCACTCGAAGACGAAAAAGAATTTACTTGAGAAAAGTACGCTGTAGTTTAAAGTTCGCGGGAGTTCAGTAAGTTACAAAATGTTTTCGAAATTTCATAACTCAATGACACTTTATTATCACTGAACATACTCAAGCATTAGGCCTATTAAAACTTATACTCATGATACAGATTGATAGGCAGATTCTTTTTAACTTCTGTGAAGACAAAACAAAATCTGACTTCTTGAGTAAATGAAAATTAAATTTCAAAATTCCAAAAATTTGGACAGGTCTCACAGACAAGCTTTCTCATTAGGAAACCCCGTTGTATGGTCCTTTCTGATTTTTATTACATTAGGTTATAAAATGTAAATAAACCTGAAGCTAGTATGACGCGACACAGAATTTTGGGGGAAATTCTGTCTGTGAGCATGCGCAAATAGATCAAAACTACGTTGACATCTATGAGAAAACTGTCAAAAACTAATCATGTGACTGTGGATAATGTAGAATTCTATCAATGTTTCATAATATTAAGTTGATGCATACGTTCCTAACGATTTTATTTGTTTATTTTATATGAATAATGAATATATGCCATAACAAACTACAACAATAAAAACGGCGAGTGAGATAAAAGAAAGTGCTGCCATTGTCGGTGCGGCGACGTAAACACATGGTAAAACATTTATCCCTCTGCCCTCTGTGATCATTGATGAATTTCTCGTTCGTACATCGATACAACGCCGATTCTCAGCCAAATTCTATAGATTTTAGAGAATGACTACATAATGTTGAATAAAATTTTGCTGTATGCCATGCCACAGAATATTGCAAAAACAATTTATACAAAATTCTGAACTGAATCTTGTACATAATTTTTTGTTGTGACATACTCGACTAAACCCTTGTTGGAGAATATATTTTAGCAACATCAAAACTTCTGATTACAACTGATTTTAATGGGTTTCTATCTTATAAATTTGTGTACATCCTATTTTTCTAACTACTTTAAGGGTTAAAAGAACAGGCGTTACATTTTTAATAGAAATAATATTACAAAAACCAAAACTGTTATTTTCAGGTTAATAGTTTTTCAATAAACTTGATTCCTTGTTGGTTTTTAAGATGTTTTTAGATTTTAAATTTTATCAAATCGAAGTAAGCTTTTAGAACCACTTTTTTGATTACTGTAAACCTAAAAGACATATTCTGTGAAATGTTAATATTCCGATTATTTACGTATTCAATACTATATTTTTAGTACATACGAAAAGCCTTTCTGTATATCTTCACTCCTCCAATTTCATTCCTTTAGTTCACCCATGGAATTTAATTACGAACGGATCAATTAATTAAAATCCATTTGCAAAAAACCGACTTTAAATGCAACGTAATTAAACCAGCGTACTTCAGGACAAAATGCAGAACTGGATCCATTTTACGCTTTTTGGCATCCAAATTAACCATTTACATTTTAAATTTGGTCGGTGCACTCTGTTAAAAGAAACTCAAAAACAATGACGACATGACTTTTATTTTAGCCTATCTACGGTCCCATGATCGAACAGATTTGGGGCTGAATCTCTACCTACGCTCGGGCCCATCGCGGATTCCTTAAAAAAATTTCCTGTCCAATTAGAGAGACGAGGATGGCGATGGTTTCGGTGGAAACGGAACGACATGGGAGGCTTGTTCTTTCTCTGGCTCGCGAAGAATGTCGACGGTGAAGAAATTACCGTGTTTTTTAATTTTTTGTTTGTGTGGTCGGGCTTGTATGTTTTTGGAGACGCTAATGATGGAACAAAGCCGATGTGCGCCCCTTTTCAAACTGTCTAGGGGATATACGGATTTAATTTACTACTTTCAAATAAGTTATATTTTTTCAAACAAGGACAATTACCTAAGAAAATGGCTTTTTTAATTCAAAAACCATGCTCAACTTTCACAAGCCCGTAATTTCATAAAAAATAACAGATATTGAAAACTATCCTTCCCACAGAAATTATAATATTTTGTTTATTAACTTAAATTATACATATGTTTCGGCATATTAGGATTTGTGGTTATGAATAGTACGTTAACTTATCCGTATTTTATAGAAATGTAATTCTTAAATTATAGAAAATTGATCAACTCTGACCGCGATTAAGATAATAACATTCGAACAACGGAAGCATAATAAATGTCATGGAATAATCGTAGCAGTACTGATCAGTTTTCGATTATTTAGTTTTTATGCATGTAAAATGTACTTGCCGAAGAGTTCCCATGTTAATTGTAAATTAAATTGAAAATACAGCTTCCTGTCTAACTAATTGAAAAAATATGCTCCGGCATTTTAAAAGTTTACAATAAAACCGGAAATACTGTCCTTTGCTTATAGAGTTCGCGCAATATTTACGATAATACCGTGAAAGCAATAAAAACCAAGTCAAAAAACCCTTGAAATTTTAAAGTCTTTTCGTAGGTTAATCTGAAATTATAAAGATGTAAACATTATAAATATTTTTTACTGTCATACATTAATAACTGACAGTTTACATTACAAATAATATTAGGTTATTTACTTAATTATTGAATAGAAATTTTAAATTAACACTTTATTTTGCGAGTGTTTGTCTATACTTTTAGTTAGCTATACTCAAGGTTTCATTTCCGTCTCAAGTGTTCTGTGGTCCCTGTGGTCGAAGTAGTGAGATTATGCAGTTAAGAGCTATGTAAATAAACGCTTACTTAAAATAAAATTGTTGTTTTATAAAAGACGTTGAAAATGTTGACCGTTGTTTTCCCTTAAGATTTTCAAACATGTTCACTAAAGTATCAGGGGTAAGTTCATGTAACTTCTGTGAAATAGCATTTTGTAAATGTTCTAGATTCTGTGGTCTATTAATAAAAATATTGTTTTTTTAGATAAGGGAATAGAAAGAAGTCTGCAACTGTAAAATCGGGTAATCTTGGAGGAAACAAATGTCGGCTAATTAACCGATCATCATAAAATTACTATAAGAATTGTATGGTACAATTAGTAGTATGTACAGTGGCATTGACCTGCTTGAAGTAACCATTTTTAATTTCATCATGAAAAAAGGAAATTAAGATGTTCTGAACATAATAATCGGGAGTTATGTTTCCTGCAAAGAACTTGTAAACTATTCGTCTTTTTGAAACAGCGATCCATAAACCGATCTTTTGTGGATGTAACGGTGTTTGCTCAAACATATGCGGATTATCGGCTGCCCATATTCTTAAATTTTGGCTGTTAAGAAAGCCAGATAGGGGCGGGGATGGCTCAGTGGTAGAGAGCCAAGCTTTGGATGTAATAGTCTAAACGCTTCCCGGTTCAAATCTCCCCAGGGTCGGAAATTTTTCTAATTCCCTGGGTGGTCGGTACTGGGTCTCGGTCTCCATTTGCCATTGGGGATCAAATTAATAGTACTCCTCGAATTACATAGTACATACACAAACTAGTTTAGCCTTGCCTCACACCGCCTCGACGCTGCTTAAGCTGTACAAACGAGGATCATGATAATAAAAAAAAAGATAGCAAGATGAAACCAGGCTTCATCGCTCAACCAAGTAAGATCCAATATGTCATTATTATTTATGTTGTTTAAGAACTACTGACAATAATTTGTTCTAGATTGTAAATCACGCGGTAAAACTGGATGAACCGTTTATATTTTGTATGGAAACATGCTCAAATCTTTTTTGAAATTGGCAAGTACCGTATGACAAATCAATTTCTTGGCTTAGTTTTCTGATCGACTTAAAAGGATTTGTTGGCATGATATCGCTAACATTATCAATAACTTCTGCAGTTCTTTTCACAGGTCTTCCTGATCCCTTTTTCCTTCCAACGCTTCCACTTTCTCTAAAATTATTGACAATAATCTTGGCAGTTTGATAGAAATTGTTATAAGTGAAGTTTGCAGTCTCATTCGGATAAAGCTGTTGAAATTCTGTGAAACAGATTTGAAACGAATATTGCCATTCATCATTTCTATTCTTTGTACCATTATGAAAATAAAATTCTAATGTGGATTTTTTAATCCAATGTTAACATCATTAAATTCACAGTATTGTGAAATTAATGGCACTCCTCGAATTACGGTCGCATTAGAGGAGTAATAAGACCATAAACAAAAACATTCACACACAACAGGCAATCCAAGCACGGTTTCGCACCAACACGGTAACCCGCAGAGGCGGGCCCTGTTGTGCATAGCGCAAACTAGCTTAGCCTTGCACTACACCGCCTAGACACTGCGTAAGCTGTACAAACGAGGATCATGATAATAAAAAAAAGATAGCCAGATGAAACCAGGCTTCATCGCTCAACCAAGTAAGATCCAATATCTCATTATTATTTATGTTGTTTAAGAACTACTGACAATAATTTGTTCTAGATTGTAAATCACGCGGTAAAACTGGATGAACCGTTTATATTTTGTATGGAAACATGCTCAAATCTTTTTTGAAATTGGCAAGTACCGTATGACAAATCAATTTCTTGGCTTAGTTTTCTGATCGACTTAAAAGGATTTGTTGGCATGATATCGCTAACATTATCAATAACTTCTGCAGTTCTTTTCACAGGTCTTCCTGATCCCTTTTTCCTTCCAACGCTTCCACTTTCTCTAAAATTATTGACAATAATCTTGGCAGTTTGATAGAAATTGTTATAAGTGAAGTTTGCAGTCTCATTCGGATAAAGCTGTTGAAATTGTGTGAAACAGATTTGAAACGAATATTGTCATTCATCATTTCTATTCTTTGTACCATTATGAAAATAAGATTCTAATGTGAATTTTTTAAACCAATGTTAACATCATTAAATTCACAGTATTATAATATGTAATTGTAATGAGTTTTGCTGTAATCAATTAATTAAATAAATAACCTAATAAAATTTGAAATGTAAACTGTCAATTATTAATGTACGATAATTAAAAATATTTATAATGTTTACATCTTTATAACTAAGTTTTCTGGTAATACTGGAAGTACTATTATATCGTGATGTCACTCATTTGGTACATTTTTCTATATCATTTATTATTAAATAAGAGATAAACATTAACGATATTTCCGTTGGTTAATAGGTAAGCTTATCCGTTATTGTTGAAGAATTTCCGGTAATACCGGATGTATTTCTAGATAGTAACATCATTAGTTTCAAGGCATTTAACTTCTATGAAGTTTGTACTTACATTAAGAAGTTATAGGTTTGTTGACATTATTAGTACATTTACTCCGTAAATACCGGAGGCGTTGCTAGATTTTGATAGCACTAATTTTGTAAGTCTTTCCATGCTATTAATTTATTACTTTCTTATGGCACTGAAAATAAATTAGTTATAAAAGTTTTCCTTTTTTTGTTAGTTTAAGACCTCACTTTAAGTGTGATATTATCGGGGCTGAAAGTAAGCCGGAACCCTGTGGTACGCCATTCTGATAAAAGATTTGGACACGAAACGCAGTTTTGGTTGAAAATCACCAGGCAATAGGAAAAAATAATTTATATTTTTAAACAATCTACAAAAAAAATTAAACCAAAATGAACAAAAAATGTTTTACCACTAAGGGAAAGGGAAATCACCGTAGGAGCTCATTCCCCACTAGGACGCGAACCGCTATAGAGGTCAGTCGGGTTCCACACCGAAATCCTCAGCGCTTCTCCAGCCAGCAACGGGAATGTAGCGATGGGAAAGACCAGGAAATTTGGATAATGGAATTTCGTGGATGATATTATCACAGTATCTACCTATATTACCCAAGGAAACCATGAAAAACATGAGCGAGGACAGACGGTTCAGGGGTTCGAACCCTAGACCTCTCAATTCGTTGATTTCTTTACTATTGAAAATTATTGCATTAAAATGTATTTTGTGCTATAGTTTTCGTTAAAATAAAGCAAATTCTACCTTAGAATAACCACTGCAAACGAATTCGGCGTGTGGAGCACTTTAAATATGATGAAAGTTGACAATTCGTTTATTTCTTTACTGTTGGAAAGTAAGCACACTACCGCTGAGCCACCTTCCTCGGCATTTATTGGTCAATTATTAAATTTTCAAGTTATTTATTGCGTCACAATTGACACAAGTAAATTTAGTTAAAATATACATTCTACAAAGTAAAGGCCGTTATGGAGTTGCGTCCTCTTCAGCCAAGGGCATTTAACACTGCAATTTGTGCTCCATATATACCCGTGCGACGGTGGATAGCGGATGGCGGAAGGTAGAAGCACGGTCAACATTCGTCCGTTGCACACGACACCAACATGTACGTCAGAAGATTGTGGTATTTCGTTTTTTAAGCGCTCAACCGACTGTATTTCCGCAAGACATTTTTTTTACTTTCATCGCTGGATATTATCTTCTCTTGCTTGCTTAGAAATGTAAGTATAATAATTTCCGGTAAAGTATTACGTCAGCATCGTGTCGTCCCGTTTAACTTTCCTCAAACCAATTTTTTGTTTCTGTAAATTGAAACTAACTTATACATGATTTATATTCCTCGTAATGCCGATCGACCCTAGGAAAAAGTAGTAGCTATACGTGCTACTCTCCACAAGCGTCGTGACACTATAAAGGGAAACTATTATTAGGTATATTAGAATTTCTTAAAGTAAATATTATACCAGTTTGCCGATGTATATCTTTATTGTTCCTTAAATTTTTGACAAAAAGCTTTTGGTTTCGCAAATTAAGAAGTAATGATTTACTCATGCTGTTCGCCAGGTTGATGGTAACACCGGAGTACTGCTGGCTCTCGATGTCAAGCATCTAGTAGATCTTTCTTCAATCTAACTTATATGATGTTTTGCCGATTGCACTCTATTAATTTTTGTCACCAAAAATATTGTTATGGTTGGTTAATAAGTTATGGGTTATAGTTATTCCCGGAAGAGCCAGAAATACTATTTAGTAATGCAACTTGTTGTGTACATAAAATATTCTTGTGTCCTATTGTTAAGAACATGTACTAATGTTACTGATGCTTTTTGTGGTAAAAGCTAGCCATAATTTAGTTTTATAATTATAAGAATCCTATTACTTCTTCCAGTTAAAAAGGTGTAGGATTCTGTATTTCAATAATTTACAAATGAATAATTTAGTTAAAGGGAAAGGATCAAAGAACACCTATATATGCTGTCGTTTTTTCTATTATTAATAATTTCTCCTGATTCCTAAAATAAAAACCACGAAACACGATACTACAAAAAGCCAGAACTTGTAGATTTATTTTCCAATAAACCATTATCTAAATTCCAGTGCATATTTCTTAAGAAACCCAGCCGCTACTCATCGCCAAATTATTTACGGTCTTTTGGGAACCATTCCCATTCGTTAATCGTTCTGCATTGCCTTTTTTATGGACACCATTACGTAATTAGGAGCCAAGGCACGGGAAGATTGTGATAAAATAATTCGGTTTTACTCGGTAGAGAGACACACTCATTAAAAATTCGGTGAAACCTCTCGCGTCCGTTTGTTAATCGTGTATCGATACCTTTATTTGACTGTTGATTGATAGATTGAGAATGTGGGAACCTTTTTTAAAAGGTTTGTCTACCAAGGTTAGTAGTGTTATGCGAATACGACTTGAGGTTTAGGTTATTTAATTTGGGCGATTCTGTGAATTATTATATTTTATACATCTCTTTTTTCCTCTTGGGGACAAGAATCTTCCCATACGCCCATGCTAAATTTAAAAAACAGAAGGAAGAAGAGAAACAATTGCGAATGAGAGACGCATAACAAACCAAGAAGAAGAATAAAATGAAGGAAAAAAAAAGTGTGATAGGAAAGTATGTAGGCCAAACAATGCAAAGAAAAAGCAGGAAAGAAAAACGACAGTGAGACAAAGAAATGAGAAAGAATCGAGAAAGAAACGTGGAAGAAGCGCGCCAACACGAAATGACAGCAGGATGGTCAACAAAGAATGGAAAAAAATGTACTTAAAAATGAATGTTGAAAGCAAAAAACACTATCGAAAGTAAGTAAAAATTATAAAGTTAATACTAAAACAAAGAATGAAGGAGAGAAAGAAGAAATCAAAGAAAACAATTATAAAGGAAAAAATGCAGAAGGTGGACGAGAGATGAATAAATGCATTGAGATCAATAATGAAAAGGTAGAACGAAAAGGGACAGCACAGAAGGTAGAGGAGATCAACAAGAGCAAATAAAATACTGAGAAGAAAATATAAAAAAAAAGGAAAATTGTAAAGACGGAGAAAGAAATTAGAGGGAGAAAGGGGTAGAGAGAGCGAGAGAGAGAGAGAGATGAAGGGAGAGCATTTCCAATGAAAATTAAAAATAATTAGAACAATGAAGGACTATCAATAATAAAATAAAGGCATAAAACAGGAAGAATGTCCGAGTATTTAAGAGAAGAGAGGAGAGAATAAAAAAATGTGAAATGGAGAATGAAACATGGAAGGTAGTGACGAAAAGAATAATAGCAGAATGTATAATATATAATATAATAAAATAAAGGCATAAAACAGGAAGAATGTCTGAGTATTTAAGAGAAGAGAGGAGAGAATAAAAAAATGTGAAACGGAGAATGAAACATGGTAGCCAGTGACGAAAAGAATAATAGCAAATTGAAAAGGGCAAGAGGAAACTGTGGAAACAAGAATAAAATAGAAAAAAGTAAAAGAAGGAAGCGAATGAAACAGTAAATGATAAAAAGCAAATAAAATTAACAATAACAACGAACATCCAAACCAAACACTACGAAGAATTGCTAAACTAAATAACAGAGATAAAAGCATAGCTGTAAAAGAGCTAAGCATATGGAAACAGAGATGAAAATATGAAGAAGAAATTAGATGGAAGTGAGAAGGAATTTGATTATGAATTGGAAAGATTTAGCAATAAGATGAATAAAAAAGGGAAACAGTCTACAAAAACGAGAAACCCCAGACAGGAGGTGTAAAAAATAAAAACAAAAAAACGTAGAAGAAGAAAAACAAATATATACAAAAGAAAGGAGGAATGAGGAAGAGGTGAATGATGAATAGGAAATTGTATAAGAGCGCCCAAAGCAAAATAAAACAAAAGGGATGCGTATAAGAATAGCCGAAGAAGGACATATAAAAGTGTGGCAACAAAAAGGATAATAATCAATGAGAAAGTAAAATAAATGCACACATAAAAGATATGACAAAATAAGAACCTGTGAGAGAGGGAGCGAAAGAGGGAAGGAAAGAGAAAGGGAAAAGAAAGCTAAAATAAAAGCTGATGAAAGGGAAGATCGATAATAAAAGAGATAGAAACAGACGAATGAAGAGCTATGAACGAAAATAAAAAAAAAAGATTAAACTCAATGAACAGAACAAAATACGAACCCAAAGAAAAAAAATTAGAAAACATAGACAATAATACTAGTTAATCAAAATAAGAGAAATAACAAAAATAGATTAGAGAAAAATACGAAAAAGAAAATGTATTTTATGAAAAGACTGAAACGAGTTGTAAGGAGACAAAAAAGAAAGAAAGGAAGGAGATAGAACAATATGAGATAAAAGGTGAGAAAAATGGAAGAGGAAAGAGAAAGAGGTCAAGATTAAACGATAAAAAAGTAGAGCGTAAGAAAGAAAACGAAGAAAATGATAAAGAGAAACACCATAAAGACGTCAAAACTATATAAAATACGAGGGGTTATTCCGTTTTTGACTAATTTGAAATTAAATTTAAAGAAAAAGAAATACGAACTGCGAAATTAGATGGAGATAGAAAATGTACTAAACGACTCTTGTGGAATTTGCTAATATTGTCTACCTGCAGTGTGGGCCATCGGCTGGTTACTAAAACACGCACCCATCAGACTGACCAAACATCTTATTGTTTCTGGTGCTTGAAGTTTGTTTTCACTTTTTAACATGCTGAAATTTATGGTTACTCTTCGGCCCCTTTTATTTTTAGACGTAAGGTCAGCTCTTTCAAACTGTTTGCCCATATGGGAATTTTTTAATAACCGCTGGGTATTTTTTAACGTCTTTTAGGCTTCTGCGATATTTGTTCGCTCTTTTCGCAAATGTCTTCTCTGCGATGTTCAATTTCAGTTCTAATTTTAGTAAGTCGTATGTTTAAGAATAAATTTCCGGATAATTTGGTGGTTCAAGTCAAAACGTGTCCTTCAAATTAAGGTGACCTTAATGGCTTGCTTTCAGACATAAATATCCTAAAACCAGAACAATAACACACATAAATACGTGAAATTACCGGCACAAAGCAAATAACAGTGTAAGTCAGGCGCCAGGGATAAAAATATCATCTACTTGGGTAAAAGTTTTATTTACAGCATCACTCGCGAAGCATGAATTTATCCTGCGCAAACAAACTATTATAATGGATATTCGCAACTTTTCTAAACAACTCAAAAAAAGTAAAGTTTTAGCTGTAAAGCTTGAACTAAGAGTACGGATGAAACTAAATTAATAGAAAAATTTGTAAATTGGGTTTACCAATTAATCAAAAAAAGTATTTTTATTACGTAAGTAGTGCCTAAACCAGTGACCCTTAATCATTCAACCATCTTGAACTCTTACCGCACCTTTAAATTTCGCAGTTTTTTGCGGCCCATCAGAGAATAAAATTCAAAGAAATTCGTTAAAAATTCAAATCATTTAAAAACTCAAAAACACACACAATTACTTCTACTAATTTATTGAGATTATCATTTAAAATTTTAGAAAATAAGTTTGGATTCGTTTTTGTATATTCGTGGCATACCTAATAGATGTTAGTGGTTCGCTAGTGTGCCACGACACATTGGTAGGGAATCGCTGGCCTGCAACAGCCGACTGCAGAATATTGCAGTTGCAGTAGTAATAGGCACATTGTCGTCATAAACATAAAAACTACCGAATGAAATAACAATCAGTAACTTTAATTTTTGCAAAATAAAATAGTTACTATAGCCTTGACCAATTAACTGCAAAGTGTTGTAGTTGGAGTAACGTATACAATTACCTTCAAAATAGGAAAACTATAAAAGAGAACGCAAATTAATTATTAGAGAAAATTGTAAATTGACTATTAAGCATAAAAAAATAAAAACTGTAATTTCTATAAGATGAAATAAGGACTCGAGCTTAAACCTGGGCCCAGGGCTGGGCAATCTGCAACTTTTTCAATTAACATAACTTGTTATATTGTGAGAGACCTTCAAGAAATTCAGCTGCACAAATCAAATTAATTCATACCTAATTGAATATTTGTTTGGTTTTTAAGGATTCTTAAATAATAATTAAAAATATTTATAATGAAAAACCTTGCTATTCTATTTCATTTAAAAAAAACTCTCCCCTACTTCGTCAACTGCTGAGCTGAGCTGCGACTGTATTTTTTTATCGAAAATAGCTTTTACTCTGAAACAGCGGTTTTCAAATGGTATACAGCGGCACATCTTTCTAGTATAGAGGGTGAGTCTGCTAAGCCGAATTAGCTTGATATCTAGGCTATTAGAAATATTAGACAAATTATTTTTGGGCTAATTGTAATAGGCGCTTTCAAAAATATTTAATGGCTATTCCGATGAGGTTGAATAATTCTTAAGAACTGTTTACTAAAATTAATTTTTTGAAAATAAATCTTTTAGCATTGATCATTGCTGGAAACATTGTTCTTTGTAACGCTCCATTTTTTAAAAATCGTTTAAGAGTTCTCCTAAAATATAAAAATAAATGTTATGTATTTGGTCTGTTACTTCAAATCAGTGAGATATTAACATATAACCTAAAATAAAAACAAAGAAACATCTAGGGTAATCACATACCGTCAAAACAGAATTGCGCCGATACTGTCTTTCCGCATATTTTTAAATATGCCATTTCGCATTTACAAATTAGTTTGTATCGACTGTTATCGATTGCAATCATTAAGGCGTAAGTTGTTCTACTTAAATCAATTTTTAAAATAACGTAAGAGCAAATTTCCTGTGTAACACTATTATATGTACTACTGACATCATATAACAAGGAGGTTAAATTGACCAATGTATTGAAGCGACTACCCCAGCATTATCAGGTAAGGACCGACCTGTAGCTTGTCTGCCTTTACAAGCATTTGCTCTAGAAGTTTGAGCAATATTTGTTCGTAGGCCCTGCCTGCCTAATCAGGACCGTGTTCTTATATTATTCGAACGTTGGGGCGGACAAGGATTTGATCTTAATGTATTTTGTTTGCCAGGACAATAATACTTAATCGGCTTATGCCTGTTAACTGTTTGTAAACCCATGCAAACTAACGCGTCGCAAGACATTGCAGCTTGCACCATCAGAGTGAATAGAACACAGTGTTCTTTTGTTTGAGCTTTTGTAAGTGTCAATATTGTTATTGTTGTTGTTGAAATATGTATATCAACGCGGAAATGTCAGATATGCATTTCATGTATGGTAAGGCCAATAGTAATTCTTATGAGGCACGTCGCTTGTATGCCGAAGCATTTCCGAACCGGGCACTTCCGTGTGACAATTTTTTTACAAATTTGCATCAACGTTTATCCGGTGGCACATTTAAATCGAAAAACGGTGGTGGTGGTCTGCCTAGATCAGTTTCTACTCCTGAAGTGGAACTTAACATTTTAAGGAGGATTGAAGAACATCCAGTACCAGTACTAGAAGACTTTCTGCCGAAACAAATATTAATGCTTCCCTAATTTGGAGAATGGTACGTGAGGAGGAATTGTACCCATACCATATTCAACGGATACAGGCTCTTATTGTGCCTGATTATGCTGCACGTCTGGTGTTTTGCCGATGGACACTGACAAGAGTTGCGGAAACCGCAAACTTTGTTAGTGAAGTCTTATTTACTGACGAAGCTAGTTTCACAAAAAACGAAATATTGAAATTGAAATATAATTACAATAAACCTACTATCTTAAAACATTGTTTGTAACGGAAGTTATAAGGGTCTTCTCTCTTATACCGCCGCAGTAAAGAAGAAGACTTATCTTGCCATACTTTAGCTTGTTTTTTATGTCATTTACAACATTTCCGACACTAATTTTTAGTTTGAGAAATTTCACTCTGTGTTGTTGAATACGGGCATTAACTATTTTTTTTTTCATTTTTACGATTGGCCGAAGTTGTAGCTTGTCGCATATGAGGCTCACACGAATTCTACCATCTCTAAAAGAATTTAACCAGTCAATTATATGACTTTTAGAAAGTCATTGATCGCTGTATTGCATTCGTTGCTTGTAAGATTTTTAGTCGAATTTACTCCTTCATTCATAACAAATTTGATTATGAACACTTTTAAACAATTTTTCTAATTTATCTGCGGAAGTATTTAACAATTTAAACATATGGGTATGTAAGTTCCCTATTATGGCGAGAAGGCAGTTGTAGGCTCATTCGAATAGAAATTTAAGAAGTTTATGCTAAAAATACAAACTTTGGAGTCCTTATAAAAATTGAAAACGAAGCACATCTCGACCATTCGAAAATCCTATCACATGCTGCATGAGTACGTCTATACACCTGCATCGAGAGTACCCCTTTGAGATGCGGTTGAAGCGATGTCGCGGTACGGCGATCAAGACAGGCCATGGAGCGCGGAACGTGTGATTATGTATCATTTGTCTGCAGGCCTCTGGCCGACATCCTGCACGAACGCCGCAAATGACAGGTTGCCAGATAATTCGGCCGCCGACGAGTATGTAACGTCCGTTCTTCGCTCTTCTTCATCTCAGACTGTGTCATTTCTGGGCTCATTATCATGGTAACAATAGGGGTTGGTGTTCTTGTTTTTTGGCTGCAATAACACACTTTAAATAGAAACCAACCTGCTGGAAGTAATGGGACTCCCGAGACCAGACATTTGTGAAGAAAATAAAAGATTTGAATAAATTTTACAGTTTGAAATGGGTTTTGTGATAAATGGCAACTGTTGCCGTTTAGGATCATTCAGAACATCAATTTTAAACAAATTCAGTGAGAAAATAAAAGTGAAACAAGACAAAGAAGACGAACCACCAAAAGAAGAGAAAGAAACTGAATAGTATAAAATAATAATAAATATTATAAAGAAAAAAGATGTGATTAAGAAGAAGAAAATGAACTGCCCCAGAACAAAACTCAACTGACTGGTTTATAATAAATATCTAAAAGAATATAATGATGACGAACAAGTAACATAAGCCCGAGAAGACAGAAAACATCAATTGGCGAGAATCAAATATAAACTGAAATATACGACAAAATAGTACAAAAGAGATTTGCTAAATTAAATTGAGTTAAGACGAAGAAAGAAAAAGAAGAGGAAGGAAGAAATATAAATAAACTGTCGATGATAAAAATGAACTGAAGCAGCTACAGTCGTTTATTTATGACATACATACTCGTAGATACAATAAGCTTAGTGAAAAGAAACACATTACATTTTTTCTGGTCCTCTTGTATTTAAAATTTAAATTTTAAATGCAGTCCGTCGAGCGTGAAGGCAGTGACCTTAAAAAATCTTACCTACAACACTCGTGCAATTGTAGTAAAGAGTTGGCCTCAAACGTATTTTAACTCTGCACTTATACCGCCGTTGCCATGGTAACGCATACGTCAATATCTACATTTGGTTCACGGTGAATCGCGCAAGTGAAGAGTTCTGTCGCAATCAGCCGCAGAACTGCATGTGCGGGTTTGACCCTCGGTTTTTAAACTATTTCAACAATTTTGAATTCGCAGTTTTAGCTGTAGTATTTAATGACATTTTTCTCTCACTGACATATTATTTGATATTCTCCAAAAGAAATCATTGGATATTAATTACTACAAAAATAAATAAAACTATTGAAGTATTAAAGAGGAAAAGGAATGACGATTTCTTTGATATACTCTTCGAAAAGACTAAGGAAATAGAAGTAACACAAATCGACTGTAGCGGACCGCATTTGCCCTTATGTTTATATTATTGCAGAATAATGCACTTTGGGACGTTATGCTTATAATTGTAATTTTTAATCTATACTCGCATATATATTTCATGCTAATTGATTTTCGTGGCGTTCGAAAGTCGCACGCTTCATTTATCTTGGTCTTAACACGTGTTTATTTTTTGTAAAGGGTCTGTCTTTTACGAGTAGACCTAGTTTATGAGGGCTATAAATAAAATAATCCTCAACTTTCATATACAATGAATGGAATTGTAAAGCAACTACACATTCGATAGGTGAATGTTATAATACCATATTAAAAATATTTGTTTGCAGCGTCTTTCTTTCAGCGATTTTATGGCAGGTAACAAGATGACTTTGAATGAGTTGATCTCAAGTACGTAGGACAGGCAATAACAGCAGAATGTTGCGCGGTCTGTTTGGGGTAGTCTAGGCCATAACCTTTCTAAATTATTATTTTTTGTGGAAAACATAGTAATTAAATACGAGATTTATGGGGGGCTGGAGATTAGGTTCTTTCAACTGTCTCTTGATAAATACTCACATAATGTATCTCGGCAGCTACGGCATCCCCTGACAATTGCGCTTGAGGTATCTCGGCTGCAGTGTCAAATTCCCTTAACCCTTCACCCGACAGCGCTTCGTAGTCCAGTTCATTAATAATACGCCGTTCACCTTCAGAAACCCCCCTGCGAACCGGCCGATAACCGCATCTTTGGTATTTTACTGGGCAAATAGTTTAGATTTCCTAAGGAAATCGATGTACTTGAGATCACGTCGCACTACCTCGGCTAAGGTTTCCTGCAGTTTCCTAGCCTGAACAGGTGAATGCCGGAGGTAGTTCAATTGCACTGTCTGCAGTTAAATAGTGACGATAATAAATGTATTAAACCTCTCTGGCGTTTTATTTCACGTATTTAGCTAAACTACTCTAGATCCGAACCTAACACGATCACGACGAATCACGACAAATAAAAGCAAAAAGCACAATACAAGGGTCCGTAACGCTACACGACATTTCTAAGCGCCCTAAGCGGGAATACGCTAGCCTTACAAATAATGACATTACAAGAAAATATAGAATTTTGAAGTACTGGATCGCATTGTAATGGAAATGGAAGTAAGGTTTCAAGACTGCGATAAGTTACAATTCATGTCTTTGGCTGATACTACGAAATTCGAACATACGATTCGTGATCTCCGTCTAAAGCATTTGAAAGTTTAAGTCAATTTTATGGCAAAGTATTTAGAAAAAGTCAGCGTCTTAAAAGAGAATTACATCTTCTGTATGCCGATGAAAGTTACCGCAATCTACAGACCCAAGAATTACTAGAAAATCTCAATGAGAACAAAGAAATTTTTACCGAAGCCTACAAATTGTTTTGCCTAAAAACTAACCTAAAAAAGTTTTTCTTGCCTTTAACGAATAAGAACGTACTTAAGAAATGCAGTAACTCAATATAGGCTTTCTTCTTTGGCAAATATTTCAATTCAAAAAGAACTCTTATTAGAATTAATAAAAAATCAACAATTTTACGAAGACATAATAAATAATTTTGCTGCATTAAAAGAGAGAAGGGTAGACTTGGTATACAAAAACTAGGTAAGTTGACAATGAATTATATTTTTCTATTTGTTATTATTAGTGTTATTATAATAGCACTTCACCTATTTTTTTTCCACGAGCCATCACTGCCCAGAACAAGAAGTGACGATAAAATATGAAGAAGAATAAACTAAAACATAACAAACAAATATCTATCGCAAAATAGATAAAACACGAAAAGCCAAGAAGTAAGAACACGAAGACAACAAAGAATAACTGACACAGTTATAACACATATCTTAAAACAAATTCAAAAGAAGGTTTGAAATAAGATGAAAAAGAACAAAAAACAAATTATGTAGGAACGAAAAATAATTACAAGTAAAAAATTAGCAAAAGGAGATGCAGTTGAATAAAATGAAAATAGGTCGAGGAAGAAAGCGAAAAGATATCGAATAACGAAAATGAAATAAAATGACCTTAGTCGTCAGGCCCGGACTGGCCACGTCGGCTGGTCGGCGATCGCTGAGGGCCCCCCGGCTTACGGGGCCCCCAAAGGGATCCCCTAAACAAAATAAAAAAATAAACTTAAAAGTTAAAAATTAGGCTCTGTCTTTACTAGGGTTGATTTTAAATTTTTAATTATGTTGCAATCGCGTGTACAATTAATGTTACAATGTAACAGTTGTATAAACACTATATGCCCTCGGTCCCGGTTGTTGTACAAACATCTTTAACAATCGTAAACCATGTAGTGGAGGAATTTCTCTTCTCTGTTCCACGGATTATGTTAGTTTCCTGATCTGTATACGTGCAAAGAGGGCTTACAGAACCTGTTAATTATAGGTAATTAACAGGCCATTTGCACACAGACAGTTACATTCATTTGAAAATTAATATTTACATATTTTCTTTTTCCGAATAAAATTGAAGAATCAGCTAAACTCAAACAATGACCAAAGCCCTAGTTTCGGTTCAGCAGAAAACTCTTCAGATGTTATTATTCTTCTTCCTCATGCTATTGCTTGCAAGTTGGTATAGACACTGCTTAAACAAGTTAGTGAAAAAAGAAATGACAAACGCTTCGATGACTTGTACTCGAAAGTTAAAAATTACGCAAATTACAATTAATAGCAGATTATACGATAACAAGATTGATGTGGAAATAGAGTTGGACTTCAAGAAAACAGGAATTTCAAAGGAAAAGGTAATGCCTGGTAAATATTCAAAAGACGAAGCTCCTGGAATCTCAACTGCTCAAAAGTATAAGTTAGTCTTTTTCGATTATGTTAGATTGCGCCAGGACGAGTATTGAAGAAAGATTTTCCCCAAACGAAGAAATTTTACAAGATTGTTCTTCGTTAGATCCAAAGAAATTTAGTGACATTGTAGAGCTTGTTAGTTTTCCTACGGGAGTCCTTTCCTGCGTTTCCAAACTTTATAAAGTATATTATTATTATTTATTATTGATAGGTTATTGATAGAGCTGAAACAGTGCGCGGATCAGTACAACAGTTTTATAACAGTTGAAAAAACGGAGGATGAAAAAAACTAGACAGCCTTGTATGCAAATCACCTGTGAAAGGGTAATTTCTAAACTTAAAATAGTTAAAAATCGACTTAGGTCTACTGCAAGCCAAGATCTTATGTCCAATCTACTTTTCATGTAGAAAGAGACCTGTATTATAAATTGAATAAAGATCAAATTATAGATGAAATAACCAGGATCAGTGAAGAACTGGCCGAAAAGCTGTTAAGTTACCTAAAATCATCTTCTGTGCTTAATAATACTTAAATGTTCTGTATTTTTTTTTTTTTTCTAAATTTCTAGCTTTACAAACATTATTTTACCTTTACTTGTTTGCAAGTTAGCATGTTAAATCAAGGAGTAAACTCTACTTTAATTTTTTTTATTTAACTTGCAAATAATTCATTAGGACAGTTCTTTCTTTTTATTATAAAACATGTACTACAATAATTGCCATGATATTGCATTAAAAAGATAAATTGTTTCCTTAAGTATGCTTGGCTTATTCATTGACGTTTTCCCTCATCAGTGTATATTTGACTGGGGTGGGTCATAAAATTTAGCTTATGACTGTAATATTGTGGTGTTGTTGCCTGAACTAAAAATATTTCTTACTCTCATGTTCGTAATTAACCACTTGTAGTTAGCAGTTTATTACTAATGTTTTTAAATCAAGATTTTAAATAATTTAGATATAATAAAAAAAGTAATGAAAATTTGTTTAAATATTATAAAATTAATTGTGTTTAATAAAGTTAAAATTATTTTTATAAAGATCTTGCTTACGTTCAATTACTTTTTAAGTGCCAAAATAGAGCAAAACGCTGTGTTCAGGCATGTAATTTTCAAAAATTTTCCGGGGGGGAACCCTGGCCACCAGCCCCTGGGGGGTGTTCCATACTCCCAGACCGCCCGTGATGGGGCCCCAATTCAGATTCTAGCCGAGGGCCCTCCATACAGCCAGTCCGGGCCTGTTAATCGTAGTGAAAAATAGGCACAATCGAAGAAAATTACATTAAGAAAAATGTACGAAACCAAAAAGCAAATATATTTAACAGAACAGAAATAAACTTAAATAACGAATATTTAAAATCGTGTCCAGTGAATAAAAATTTAATATGAAAGCGATAAAATAGATCAAGAATATAAGCGGGAATGAAATAAAAATGAACGGATCCTACGTTAAGCTGTAGGTTCTCTATGACTGTTGTTCAAACGCGCAATTGAGGCATATGAGGTAGGATCAGTACAAACCGTTTCACGGTGAGAGTGTGGTACAGGATCTTATGGACTACGTAAATATGATGAGAGTTGACCATCAAAGGTTGCCGAACATAAGCGCCTGAAGTGCAGTTTAAGTTTATTTAAATGATGTAAAGTAGATCCAGGCATTCTCAAAAGATATAGCAATAACGACGGTAAAATTGCAACCTTGGCAAAATACCTTCGCTGTAAAAAAGTGCCTTAACAATGTTATAATTAAAAATGCTTAAATTGATCAGTTTATAATAACCATTTCGTTTTCAAAAGCTGTATCTATACTTATGAGTGATTCATAACTTTTTATTACAAATTGCTTTACTTATCTCACATTCCTTATTAAACGCCACTGCAAATCAATGATTTCTTTGTTTACCAAATTCGTGCAAAGGAGTAACAGAAATTGATTTAGTTTACGTCTTGCCTTTTAACGGCATAACATAACTAGAGGAAATGCAAAACTTCAACAAGGACAGGCGTGGATAGTTTCAGAAAAACACATCTTGATGAACATTGTAAATTACCATTTAAATCAAGCAAGGTAAACAATGGAGTTTTTTCTTTTTAATCGAAATACTTTAGTTTTTCAAAAGCGCGAGGCGATTAATTTAACTCCATTAAGCCGACGATTTGTTTTTATACTGTTTAAATTTAATACATAATACAATAAAACTACTGCGCAAAACCTATTACTTTTTTTCTGTTCGTATGTGTGATATTTATTTGATTGTTTGAGAACCGCTGACAAAGGATGTCCAGCTAGGTCTTACTCGTAGTTATCACTGATAAGCGACAGGAACTGGATATTTTCAAAGCAATTAAAGTAAAAGTTTTCCAACACTGGTTTCCGTAAGAACCTGTACTACACTCTCACCGTGACAGTCTCTATAGGTCTCTAATGACATACAACCTCGAACAAGCAAATAAGGTTCAAAATAACACAAACTAATATAAACAATTACAGTACAATGTAGAAAAGTGATAAATGAAATTAAGATTAATGAGACGAAAAATATAAATTTTCGAAAAACAAAAATAAACTAAAACCAATATAAGGTACATATACAAAAAAAATAATATTTAAAAGAACTTATACAAAAAAAAATAAAAAACACCCAAGATTAAAAAGGGCAAACCATTTAGCAATATCTTAAGCAGAAACAATAAAATAAAGAAAACCAAGAATAAGTTGAAGAAATAGTTGAAGAGAAAAACTGAAACCAAAGTAAATTTGCAACACAAAGCAAAGCATATGCAATAAGAGAAAGTATAATTATTGTAATGTAAAGAAGGGACAAAAATGATTTTGAACACGCAGAATATATTGTGTATTTTAACAGAAAAAAATAAGGAAAAATATAAGACAAAAAGTTAGAAAGGAGTTAAAATGAATTTATGAATCAATTATTGCAAAAGATATTCCATAAAATGTGAAGACCATAGAAAAATGAAACAAAGAAAATAAAATCCGGCGAAGAAGAATAAAAAAGAAAATTTGAAATAAACCCATTTAGAAAAAGTCTAATTACATGAAAAATGAGCAACTGTGTACGAGGGTGATCAGCTAAATAAATTTAGTTTCGAAATCACTTCGCTGTTAAGAAAAACATCTCGAGAGAAACAGGTACGTGGCCCTTAGTGATTTGTTCCATTACCGATCGTTTGAATAACTAACATAATTATTTTAAATGTAATCGGATAAACTTTACAGCTAAACTTACATCACAACGTTGACCTTTAGTCCGCATAAAGTTTTCTATAAAGGAAAGTAGTAAAAATAATAGGGCTTTGTTAGTATTTAGAAAAAACCTTCTTGAGGATACCCCCTTTCTTCATTCAGCCATTCTCTATTCTTCGAATATATGTCTCCCCCATGCTCTTCCAGCGCTCTCAGTTCTGCGCCTCCTTATATCAATTCAAACCCACTGTTCTTTTCACGTCGTCACTCCACCTCATTTGTGGCCCGTATTTCTTCTTTCTCCCCACGGTCGTCATCTGATCACTTTTCCACTCCATTTTTCTGTTCCTCTGGCCACGTGTCCTGCCCAATTCCATTTAAGTGAAGCAACTTATGTCCTATACGCCTGTTCTTGCTCTTATCCACGTATTTGTTTTGTGGTGTCTCAATGTTACTCCCAGTATTTTTCTTTCTATTGCTCTCTGGTATACACTGGTTATATAACTAACATTTCAGGTGTAGAGGTATATTCATATCAAATATATCTTTTAGCTTCCCGTACGCTGCCCATCCTTGCCTTATTCTCCTGTCTATCTCTATTTGCGGGTTTCCTTTACCAATCGTCAGTGTTTGATCTAGATGTATATATAGCTTTCTATCCTTTGAACTTGATTTCCTCCCATTCATAGTTCTGGCACTTGCTGATCTTCTCTCTCGTTTGTCATATACTCGGTCTTTTGGAAATTTAGTTCGAGTCCCACTCTTACTGAAGCTTTGTGAACATCTTCTAGCATACCGTAAAATGGGGTGACTAGGGTCAGTTCAAGGTGAAATTACAACTCTGATTTAACTAAAACGGTTGGCCGCAACCAATATTACAAGGAACCATTTCAATATTCACAGTTGGTAGGCCTGTTTGTCAGATTTGACAGATGGCATATTTAAACCGCCAATTCTATACTCGTCTTGATAAAGTGCTGTCATTTTTGTATCAGAATTGTAGCCACCCTCGGCGGTCTAATGGTTAGCGCATTTGCCATTAGATCCCAGGGACGCGGGTTCGAACCCGGCTGAGGTCGGCGAGATTTTTCTAGCGGGGAAAAATCTGAAAGTGCGCCTTCTGCCGGATAAGAAGTAAAGCCGTATGTCCCGTGCCACTACGATGTGTGACACGTTAAAAATCACTATTGAAGTTGGAATTACCCCAGATAGGTAAAATTCTTAGTTAGGGTGCAATACGCCAATGATGGCTGCAGTGCAAAGAGATGCTTGGAAAACCGCGTCCTAGATCTCGCTCTATCAAATCATCAAGCATCATCATCAGAATTATAATCTGGAAAACCTAGACTGTGTGAGTCAGTAAATAACAGCCAGTGATATTTTGGCATATGAATATATCAAGGGTAAGTGTTTCTTAACAAACTGATGCAAAGAGTTTCTGAGTAAGATTAATATTTTGGTTTCAGCCGAGAATTTTGTTTTGAGGTTATAAAGTTAAAGAGTTTGGGGGTGAATAGGGTTACTATGCCACGGTGCTATAAACCCGATCCACGGACAAAAAATATAGAAAATACACAGAAGAGGTGATAGAGCAGGCCCGTAATGCAATTAGAAGAGGAAAAAATATGAGGACCGTATCGAAGAATTTTGGTATACCCTATTCAGTTTTACAGAGACATTTAAACAATCAGAATCTTAAAAAGCAAGGAGGACAAACTGCTATTTCATCTGAGGAGGAGAATGCAATTGTTGATAGATTGCAAGTATGTGCCAGTTGGGGTTATCCAATGGATTTGTATGACCTGCGTGTTATTGTGAAGGGTTTCTTGGATGCTATTGGCAAAGTCGTGCCCAAATTCAAAAATAATATGCCTGGGTATGATTTTGCCAAAAGTCTCGATGGGGTACCACCAATCCATATAATAAACTATGATAAGACCAATTTAAGTAATAACCCGGGCCGCTCGAAAGTTGTTGCAAAACGGGGCTGTAAATACCCTGAACGAGTGATGAACAGCACAAAGTCGGCCGTTTCTGTCATGTTTGCAGCCTCTGGCGATGGTCAATTGCTACCATCCTATGTGGTCTATAAGGCCAAACATTTGTATGCTACCTGGTTTGAGAGAGCCCCCAAGGGAACTCGTTTTAACCGCAGTCAAAGTGGTTGGTTTGACGCGATTATTTTTGAGGACTGGGTCAAAACAGTTGCTGCACCTTACTTAAATAGACTCACCGGAATACTGGATACTGCCTTTTTTAGACCCTTAAAAATAACTTGGCGAAACATCCTTTTGTAATGGCAAAAGGCCCAGGCATGAAAGAGCCACCCTTACCAAAAAGTGAATTTCCTTGACTTTTAAAAAATTGAGGAAAACGCCTCGGCGAACATAAGATCTGGGTTTAGAAAGGCTGGCATAATTCCACTTAATCGAACCCAGGTGTTGAACTCCATTCCCCAGGACCCAGAGCAAGTCACAAATGCAATAAATGAAGGGGTGGAAACTTTATTTATTGACATTAGGAGGAAGGAAGCCGAAGACGACAAACGAAAAAGGAAAAATTAAAGGTTGTTGCTGGACGAAACGTGCAATTTGAATCTGAAAGCACATCAGGGGATGAGGCAGATGAACAGTTTGAGACTAAACTTGCAGCAGAATTAGAGATGCCCGACTCATCAGATCAAGCCGATTCAGTTGGTCAAATTGAAAATGACTATGATGAAAATAACCAGCCGTTTGTAGAAAGATTCGGTAGGAAGTTTGAACAAGTTGAAACCATTAGTGCGGACAGAATTCAACCCAACGACTGACTGCTGGTGTTTTTTGCTCCTGAAAATAAAAGGTCATGCTCAAGCAGAATGCTTTATTTCGTTTGCCAAGTGGTTGAAAGAAAAAGCGATTCGGAATTTGAAGGAAACTTTTTGAGAGGAAAAAAGACTCAATATCATCCTGGGTTCATTTACCACTATCCGGATATCGAAGATCGCTCGTGCTTTGAATATTTTCAAGTAATTGGAAAACTTGAAGAACCCGAAAAAATCCGTAGGGGCAACTTAAGATTTAAGATAAATTTCAATCAGTTATAATGTTCTGGGTGTAGATACCCCATTTTTACTTTTTGAACTGTAAATGTTAATTGTTGAATAAATAACCACATTAAATAAACCAGGATATATATATTTTTTTTTAATTTAACTGAACCTTTTCAACCCAATAGTGTTTAAATAGCATTTTCATACAATACAAATGAGCGATCCTATTGACCCCACCTTTGGGGTGAATAGGGTCAGGGCACAAAAAAATATATATTGGTCAGCACAAACGAAATTTTTAAAAACTGCTCATGTAGAGTGATAGTACAAGGCAAGACTCATGTTATGTACATATGGTCTTAATGTTTCCATTAACGGTTGTTTAGCAACAATTGTGCAAAGTTGAAAAGTGACCCTATTCACCCCATTTTACCTTTTCAATTGATCTTTGATTTCAGCAAATCGTCTGCAAATCATAGATGACTTAAATGTTCTCCGAGAATACATATTCCTCTTTCACCCCATTCTATACGTTTATAGGCGCCTTCCAGCACCAGTGTAAATAGTTTTGGTGACATATTATCCCCTTGTCTCACTCCTCTTTTAATACTAATCTTTTCTGTGTTTTCGTATTAACGTACTTGTAGTGTAGCTTTCTTGCAGATTTGTTCAATTAATTTATTGTACCTGCTATCTATTCTTGCGTTTTTTTAGTGCTTGTAGTACTTCCCATATTTCAACAGTATCAAACGCCTTTTTATAATCGAGAAATGCCACCCATAATGGGATGTTGTATTCTGCTACCTTTTCGATCACAGTTCTCATGGTTTGCAGATGTTCCACTGTGCTAAAGTCTTTTCTGAAACCCGCCTGTTACTTGGGCTGGCAGAAGTCAAGCTTTTTTGTTATTCGACTTGTTATAATTCTTGAAAACTGTTTGTGCACTTGGGACAATAAACTAATTTATCGATAATTTTCGAGGTTGTCTTTATCGCTTTTCTTATGTATTAATACTACTATAGAATTTGCCCATGTACTTGGTATATCCTCCGTTTCTAAACAAAGATTGAACAAGTTCATTAACTTTTCTATTACCTCCCCACACCTTTCAATATTTCTACCGCTATATAATCGTCTCCAGCACGGCATACACAATTTTCCCCGTTTGGTTTCGTTTAAGGCACTTCTAATTTCTTCTCTACTTATGGATGGGATTTCTTCAGAATTTACATTTATTATTATTCTTTTACTTTCCTTATCTTCTGTATCATTTTTTGCTTTTGATTTGTACAGTTCTACATAGAATTCCTCTACTAGGTTTAAGATTTCGCTTTTATCTCTCACAAGGTCTCCAATTTTGTTCTTTAGTTTCACTATCTCCTTTCTATCCCCTATTTATTTTCGAAATATCTTCATACCTGTGTGCTGCTCTAATATATTTTGCGCTAGTTTCATTTTGTACTTTAGAATGTCTGATTTTGCCATTTTTCTGGCTGTTTTATTTACTTCAGCATATTCAACCGTGTTTCGCTTATCTTCTGTTATTAAGTCTTCGTTTTTCTAACATCTGCTTTGTTTCTTCGCTTAATTTATCATTATTTGCAGATTTTGGTTGTCTGTACTTTTTTGCCGAACTTTTAATGATATTTACAATGTTCTCATTTATTATATACATGTCTTGGTCTTCTCCCTGAAGTGCTTCGAATTTATTCTTCATACTCAATTGGTATTCTTGAGCATTTAATTATAGCTGTTCACAGTCTATGTATTGTATTGAATTCTTTTTCATTTTCTTATATCTTTTTAATTTGTGGTTTATTTTTATTACTGCTCTTACTAAGCGATGGTCACTTCCTGTGTTCATCCTGTTTAAAACATTTACATCATGCACTATGTATTTATGTTTGCTCAGAATATTTGATCCTTGGTTTTGCCGTCAGGGCTAACCTGCGTCCACTTTCTGTTGTCTTTCTTTAAAAAGAATGTACTAAGAAGTTTACCCCCTTTAGGGGGCATAACTTTTTAACGAAACTGTGTAGATCATAAGTTTATTACGAAAACCCTAATTATTTTTTAATTTCCTGCCTCTCAGTATAGTTTTGGGTACTTAATTTTGGGACACCCTGTATTATACTAGTTTCCAATTTGACACCGACACTACAGTAAATGCTTCTTCTAGTGCTAACCAAGTATAAAGTAAAAACCAGAACTAGAAGTATATGGGTTTTCCTTACAATTTTCAAATGTGAACCCTTTCTGGGGTCGGAAAGTATTGAAGTAGGGTTTCTGAAAATCCGAACTTTTTCAAAACCGCGGTTTTCGGTTTTTGAAAATTGAAAACCGCGGTTTCGGTTTCTGTTTCGGTTTCGATTTTTAAGAACTTTGTCTTATATACATATACATACTTATAATCAAAATTAAATGAAAAGCTGTTTTGAATTAATTAATAAAATTTGTACTTACAAAGTTGGCACTTAATGAGAATGAAAGTTTCTTAAAATTCGCACTTTTTTAAAACCACGGAAATACGTATACCTATACTTACATACTTTTTTGCCTACTTTACATAAAACAATTTTTTAATTTATCCTAATGTTTACTAAGAAATAAAATATGCAAGATAATTAATACAAATAATTGAAAATACGAATGATTAAAATATGCATATACATATGTATATCAAACATATACAGTAAACATTAATAAGTCACTTATGTATAATAAAACCTCGAAAGAAACGCTGAAACCTTTAAAAACTAAACAATTTATTTTAAATTTAAATAATAAGATTTTAAAAACACTAAAGTATTTAAATGTTTGTCGTTTAACCGGGATCGTAATTTTGCAGTGGCGGCTTGTACTAAATGGCACAAGGGCAAGAAAGAGGTTAGTGCGTGGAATAAACAAGGGGTGAATGATTAAAAACACATTGCAGAGAGGGCAAAGAAACACAAATCTTCCTTTCCTCACATGAATGCCTGCATGGATTTTAGTGTTTTAGGCAAAGTGGACATCCGTGAACAATTAGAGTGTGCTTATTTGCGACATGAAATTAAGTACAACGAAGACGTGGAAAAAAATCGTCATATTTTGCGCCGGTTAATTATGTGTATTAAATTTTGCGGCGCCTTTGAACTGGCGTTGCGAGGTCACGATGAGACATTAACGTCAGAAAATCCAGGAATTTATGTAGGCTTAATCAACTTTGCTTTGTTATTATTCGATACGTGTTTAATGGACAAATTTTTTAACGCTTTTGGTCTTTTTTTAAGCCGGGTGGATATAATGCTGATTTATTACCAAAAACATTGCTGAATGAATTGCAAACTATTTTAAATTCTCCTTCTGTGTCTGATAACAATAAACTAATAACTCAAAGTTACAATGGGGCGTCCGTAATGAGTGGTAAGACAGACAAATGGTGTTCAAGCCATTATCAAAAGAACATTTCCACATGCACATTATATTCACTGTTACGCGCATCAATTTAATTTAATTATTGTACGAGCGGCACAGTGCAATAAAAATGAAAAAATTTTCTTTGCAAATTTGCAGTCATTTTCAAGCTTTTTTTCTCGATCGCCAAAACGAACGACAATTCTTGATGAAATAGTCAAACGTAGATTACCACGCGCTGCTCCTACACGGTGGATTTTCAAAAGTCGAACTGTGAACACATTATTTGAACACCAGGATTCTTTCAAAGAATGTTTATACAAAATTATTGACGAAGATGGGATGGATTCAGTTACTATTAGTGAAGCAAGTGGTTTATTGAAACATTTGAATTGCCCGGAATTTCTCTACTGGATGAAAATATTTCATTTCATCATGCCACACGTTGAAATATTATTTAATCAGACTCAAATGCGCGGGATTGACAGTGCTCAACTGCAAAAGGCCATTGAACAATTCCAACAGCAAATTAATCGAATTAGAAATTCTACTGACGATGACAATCTAGAACGCAATAATGAAGAACCTGCAAGGAAAAGACAAAAAACGACAGCTGGAGATAACAGAGCAGTTATTGCAAAGGAAGTATGTGACACTATTTTAAGCCAAATTAGCGACCGATTTGATTTTAGAGATCACTTAAGTGCAGCAAAATTATTCGATTCTCAAAATTTTAAAACTTATAGGCATGCATTTCCACAAAAATATTTTGATGAAGCTGTGAAATCTTATCCTATGTTGGACAGGGACAGTGTAACATTGGAAAGTGAACTTTCAGCAATTTATGAGCGCGATGACATGTGTGACGTAGGTGGTATTTTGCCACTTTTAGTGTTCATAGCAGACAACAACCTAAAAAAAGGTTTTGACGGAAACATGCAAACTGTTGGATATTATTTGTACAACGCCCATGTTGACAGCAGAATGTGAACGATGTTTTTCCACCCTCAAACGCATTAAAACTTTTCCGAGAAGCACAATGTCAGAAGATCGACTGAACGCATTGGCGGTCCTATCAATAGAAAAGAAGTTCGTCCAGTCTATCCCGGATTTTGACAACAAAGTCATAGACGTCTTTTCCAACATGAAAAATAGGAGAATGGATTTTATGTAAAAAAAATAGGTAAGTTTTTTCTTGTGCCCACCCTCTTTCTTAACTCACGGGCCGCCACTGATGCCTATACCATATCAATGTAGCATACATTTGTTTCATTATTTTTATTTATTATTTTCCCACTAACTTGCCTTAGCATGAATACTAAGTCTTGAGTACTCCTTCCCCCCTCTATATTCACATTGGGTGTCTTCTATTGTGTTTTTAATTTTGCCCCTTATTCGTTTCTGTATTATTCTTGCCATTAGTTTGCCTGGGATGCTTGATAATGTTATCCCTCTATAGTTATTACAGTTTTGTTTGTCTCCATTTTTGTGGAACGGTATAATTATTCCTATATTCTAGTCTTTTGGTGTCTCCACCCCCACTTTATTTCATTTTCATTTGTAATTATTTTCCCTCTTTATCCTTTATATTTACCATATTATACTTTTTCTTCTTCCTAAGTTGCTTTAGTGTATTCTTTATAATTCTTTGTCATTTTCTGTCCGAATTTTATCCCTGACTCTTCTTCAGCTTTCTTTACTTCTGTTTTTACCTCCTTTCTCTTTTCCTTATATTTTTTGTAGTCTGCTGGCCGCTTTTTATTTAGATATATTTTCTATGTTTGTGTCATCGTTTACTCCATATGCTGCTACTAATGTCCGTGTTTCTTCATTTGTTAGATTTAGTTCTACCTTCATTATTCTTTCGTTTACATATTTTTCTGTAGTTACATCTTCCATTCTGTTTGGTGCTGTTATTATTCCTACTTCTTCCTTCACTCTCTCTGTCTCATCTCTCCCAGTATTCTCTCCATTCCTTTACCTTTCTTTTTAGTTTCTGTAATTCCTAAAATTTCTATTTTTTGTTTGGTCATTTCTTCCTCTTTTCCCTTTATACTTTACACATTACATGTACCAAAGACGATTTACCTACTGTAAAATCCCTATTGCTTCTCAAAGTGGTTGAAGTTTGTGCCATCCCACCCTAGTAATGCCTTTGTTAAAACAATTTTCAGCATTATGAACAATCGCTGGACCCCTGACAGCAACAGACTGGGTGTTGATCTTGTCAAAGCAGAACCTTGTGTGTGTTCTAATTTAAAACTATCATCTGCAGAGATCTTTCAGTTCATTAAAAGTAAAAAAAATGTTGTGGAAGCTACAATTACAAGCACAAACTAGAAGTTTCTTCAAAAGAAATAACATTGGGTGATGGATATTAGATCAAGAATTTTTATGATTATTAATTTAGATAATAAAGGATTTCAAACTGATTATTTTTTCATAATATTTAAATCAGATTTCAAAATAGCCTTCAATTTATTTTATTATTATTGGTAATATGTTTATAACATGTTCCTATTATTTTACAACTGTGGTGTACACATGCATGACCTTAAAAAATTTTTTCTTTTGGGATTTGGCAACCCTACTTCTGATTATACAAATTGTTTTAATTCAAATATATCCTACCTGGTATGTCAGAACAGCATCCCTAAAGGCATCTACCTCATACTGTTCGGCACCATAATACTTAACAGTTTCAAAATTTAGCAGGGAATCTACGCTTCGGGCTTTGGTTGCATTGTCAGCAAGATTCATGCGCCTTTGAAATTTCGTCCGCCATTCTGTTACACTAATTGTTACAACTGAAAGAAAGTTTGTTTAAAATAAAAAAGGATAGTTAGGAAAACTACACCACTTACTGATATACAGCAGCATGGTAACGAAAACTATCAAACCGAACCACAAATTGAACGTACTTATGAAGAAAATAACTGCTATTATAATATCAACAATAGTTGGGAAGATGGAGAACAATATGTAGCTGAGCAAATTGTTGATGCTGTCTGTGCCTCTGTCCATGATCCTCAAAACTTCGCCAGTTTTGCGACTCAAGTGCCACCTGAGAGACAAGCTATGGAGATGTCTGAACAGTTCAACCTACAATAATTGAAATAAGCATATATTATTCTTGGATTAAAGATTCTGGCACCTCAATTTCACGTGTTGTGTACTGTTGGATTCGTATCCACAAAAAGGAGCGGACATTATTTAGAACACCCATCCCTCCAGTGCCCCCACCTTGCAGAAATTTAAAGCCTACATAGACTAGAATCCAGTCCCATCGAAATACCATTGGTACTGTTGTCATACTATCAACTGTAATACAAAAAATATTATATAATTAATATATGTAGTCTGTTTTATAGAAAGGATTCATGATTGTTTTAGATCCAGCGAACCTTATATAATATTGAATGAAAAAATCTTTTCCACAATATAACGATGTGCCAAAGGTCTTACAGTGAGAATGTTTAAGGCTAAGGCCTGTATGACACGGCACAGAATTTTGTACACTATTCACAAAATTCTGTAGATTCATATTCTAAGACCTCTTATGACACGGCACAGAATTTTGTACACTATTCACAAAATTCTGTAGATTCATATTCTAAGACCTGTATGACACGGCACAGAATTTTGTACACAATTATGTTCAAACTTTATTCGCAAAATTTTGTAGATTCATATTCTAAGACCTCTTATGACACGGCACAGAATTTTGTACACAATTATGTTAATTCTGTAGATTCATATTCTAAGACCTGTATGACACGGCACATAATTTTGTACACAATTATGTTCAAAATGTATTCACAAAAATCTGTAGATTCATATTCTAAGGCCTGTATGACACGGCATAGAATTTTGTACAAAATTCTGTTGCGTGTAATACGTGTTTTGCAGAGTTTTGTACAAAATTTTGAAGAAAAGTTTGTACAAAATTCTGTGCCATGTCATACATGCCTTACACGGAACAGAATTTTTTTACAAAATTGTATGTGAGCATGCGCAGGTTACGTTGACATCTGTGAGAATACTGTCAAAATAATCATGTGACTGTCGATAAAGTAGAATTCTAACAAGATTTTATAATATTAGGTTAATGCATAAGTTCGTAGGGCTTTTCTTTATTTATTTTACATGAGCGCGGGCGAGATAAGAGAAAGTGTGTGAAGTGTCGGCGGGGTAAACATATTCTTCTCTGCCCTCTGTGATTGTCAATAAACACTAAAAATTGCTCGTATGCGCATCGATACGACGCCGACCTTGTAAAAAATTCTGTAGGATTTAGACCTGTATGACACGGCACAGAATTTTGTACAAAATTTTGTTCAAAACTGTGCAAAACATGTATTACACGGAACAGAATTTTGTACAAAATTCTGTCCATGAGCATGCGCAAATAGGTGCAAATTATGTTGACATCTGTGAGAAAACTATTAAAATAATCATGAATTTTGTGAATAAATTTTGTACAAAATTCTGTGCCTAAGATACTGTTTAGGCTGGTGCTTCAAAAAACTATCAGAAAAAGCGGATTCAATGTAAAACAGTACTACATAATAAGAACCATTACTATCTGGTCTATGTAGACAATATCAAACTATTTGCAAGATTAAAGAAAGAACTGAAAAAAATAGTAAGTTACAAAGTCTAGCCAGTAAGGTATTAATAATAAATAATCAGAAAACAAAGTAGGTACATGGAAATGGGCAAAACAGAACATTGGAAGAGAAGAACAAAGAATAAAAACAAATTTAAGTGACAAACATCTGCAGGTATTGTGTTTTTGGGTGCAATATTGTGCAAGTATCCTGAATGGAATGGTATGGCCTAAATATATAACATGGGCAACCAGAATATACAAGACAATAATAAAACGTAATAATAATTTCGAACTACACAATCTGGAAGCGTGGGTAAGGAAAGTATTGAGAAGATAGTTGAATTAAAAATGACAAGAGAAGAACGGGAAAAAAGATCCAACTAGGAGATCAGGCAGATTTACCGAATACCCAGTTTGTTATACTGGGTATTCCGTAATTTCAAACAAAGTAACCTGGAAGTGTGGGACAGGAAAGTATAAAGAATATTTTGATTAAGAAAGACAAAAGAAGAATGGGAAAGAAGATTCAACAAGAAGATTGGGCAGCTCTACAAAATACCCAGTATAGAAGATGTTATCATGGCCCAAAGTTTAAAATAGTTAGAACACTTAGGAAGACTGCCACAAAAAATAGCAACAAAACCAGCACTAAATGGAACAAGGAGGAAAGGCAGAAATCAAAAGAGATGGTCAAAATAAGTAAGAGAAGACTGGCACAAGTTAGGAATAGAAGAATGGCACGGAAAAGCTTGGAAAACGGAAGAATGTGGTATAGACAGCGATGGACCTACTTGGCCTTTAAAAAAGATATTAATAGTCATCAGTAAAGCTGCGAATGTATGCGAAATGCATTTTGTTTATTTTGCAACCAACTAACCTGAATTTTTGAATATGAACGAATTGGAGCATTTTACACTGATTAAAACCAATTTAAATTTGCATATTTTGCATTTATTGACTATGCCTTGCATTTTTAATAAAACGTGCATATTTTGTATATTCATTTATCTTTTTGTTTGATGTTATAAGAAATTCCATTTTAACTATATTTGAAAATTAAAGTTCGCTTATTCACTCTATTTTGCAATTACCACACTGACAACTTACAATGTAAATTCTTAGTTAGGATTAAGCTTTCTTAGAAAGTTGTTTATACAACTTGGTAATCTTTTGTAAAACTAAATGGTACCTGCCAGTCAAAATGATTAAAGGATAGTAATTCTATGTAATTTTTGACAATCTTAAGAGCCTTAAGTTAAGTTAGTTTAACAACAAATAGAAAAGCCCCTGCTTTATGTACTGCTTACGTAGAATTGCTGTTAGGGCCTTGCAAATTGTCAGAAAAAAGGAAACTGAGTTGGTAGGGGAACAAATAGTTTTGTTCCTTACTTTAAAGTTTAAATTTTAAAAATTTATTAGTTGAGTAGCAGCACAGTGAATTACAGTGTCCAGCGCTTTGTTTAAGATGTCGAAAATTATATCTTGGACAAAACCTTATCCAGAACTTACGTTAGAGAGTGCTACAGTGTTTTGTAAACCTTGTGTTTTTATTTAACAGTTCGCGAATTTTATATCTCATTCTTATCCGATTGTAATTTTAATTTTATTCGGTTTCCTGCTACCGCCTTGATGTTCGAGGTGATTTTATTGTTACTCAGATAAATAGTAACACAAATTAAATATATTTGTTTAAAATCAGATATCATGCGGACGAAAATATTTGATTGACCAGCATTGTGGCACCCCCCTACATAAGAGGAACTGCGAAAAGACTAAATCTTCTGGAATATTTCAAATATCCATGCGAGAAGCCATTACTGTAACAAAAAGGAAAACAGAAGAGGAACAATGTAAGTTAGATTTATGTAAAGCTCTGATTTCGTCCAATATCCCCTTCAATAAATTAAGTAATCCAGGTTTTAAGGGGTTTTTGGAAAAATACTGTAAGAAATTTGTTCCTGATCAAACCACTCTTAGGAAAGGGTATGTCGAGGACTGCTACAGAAGCTATGAGCAATATTAAGAATATTGTAAAAAATCGCTTTATATTTTTTGTTGTTGACGAAACTACAGATTGTCTTGTTAGAGTTAGAAAAGCAAGAAGTTTTGTTAGTTAATTCTATAAATTTAATAGAGTATTTTGAAAAAACTGTAAACGCTTTAAATGGAAAAAATGGGAAATGTATTTCAAAAAAACTGAAAGAAATTTTATGTAAAAACGAGGGCTTCCAAATTTTAAAAAATGTTTCGAAGGTTTTGAATGGCGAATTTGTTGAAGGTTTAGAAATAGCTTCCGATATTATATCAGCGCTCTCCAATGCTCCCATTACATCGGTTGATGTAGAGAGAAGTTTTTCGGCGTACAAATTTATTTTAAACGATAGGAGACAATCATTTCTAGCAGAAAACCTAGAGAAGCATCTAATTGTTAGTTTTTACCAGAATATTAGTAACTCTAATTAAATATTAAACAAATAGGTATCTATGTAGAAAATTATGAAATTGTTAAAATTTATGTATGTACGAATTATGTGTATGTAAATATTACTTCTTAATAAATTTGATGCATATATTTTTTTATTTTTTTGAAAATTACGCTTCAGATTATTTGCATATTTTTCTCAAATCTGATGCATATACGGTGTGTCCACAGACTTATTCTCAACATGGGGATCTCGCTTATTATGAGAGATACAGATTTGGTTAAATGGAATGAAATACTCCTTAGGTAAAGTTGTACCAAACCCCATAAATAAACTTTCGATATTTAACGTAGTTTTGGAACTGTAGCAAAAAAAGTGAATTTTTTACTTTTTATTTTTTTCCATAACTCATTTATTTTAAGAGGAAGTCGAATTTAATTTATACTTTCTTAAGGCACTTTTTTAATAGGAATCTAGTGGTGTATTCAGATTTTTGAAAACTGTCGTTGTAATTGAGTTACAACGGTCAACTTCATTTTTTCTTATGGAGGTCGTAGTTGGCTATGACACCACTGGAAAGAGAATTTTTTTCTCTTTTCAAAAATGTATAATTTGTTATACCTACTATCAAAATTAACGGCTAAAAAATTTAAAAAACTTTTTAATGTAAAGTTTGCCAATTGAAGATTCTGAAGTCAAAAAACAATCGAAGCTATGGTGACTGCAATTGTTTGTTTAGACATAGTTGACTGTCAATTTATTTGGTTTGTAATTTACATTTTCAATAAGAAAATCAATAGTGAAATAAAATCTTAAATTAATAATTGTTTATTTATTAATAAATCGTATTCCTGACATAATGGAGCGGTTCAGTAACAGTGATAAGTTTGATATGTTATCATGTTACATTCTGTCTCACAAAAATTCGACGAGAGCGGCCGAACTGTACTTAAACCATTATCCAGAACGAAGACAACCTCACCTATCTACTTACAGAAATTTGAAGGTAAATTTAATAGAGCACGGATCATTTATTAAGCCGTATAAAAACCCTCAACGTATAAGTGAAGAAACCAAAACTACCGTTCTACAAGCAATTGTTGAAAATCCAAACACTTCAACTCGGGAAATTCAGCGTAACACCGGCATTCCCAGATCTACTGCTCATAAGATTTTGGCATCCCATAAATATCATCCGTATAAATATAATGTGTGTCAATCTTTAAGGCCAGGGGATAATGAAAGACGAAGAGAATTTTGCGAGTGGTATACTAGGCAATGTGATGCTAATAATAACTTTCCTTTCCAAATATTATGGTCCGATGAATCTAATTTTACAAACAACGGTTTATTTAATAGACAAAATTTAAGATATTGGTCTACAGAAAACCCTCATGTGCTCAGAACTGCTCGAAATCAAGTGCGATTTGGATTTAATGTTTGGTGTGGCATATTAGGGTCACAATTGATTGGCCCAATAATTTTTAATGAAACACTAACGTCTGATGTATATCTGAATTTACTTCAAAACAACGTTGAAGATTTTCTGGATGAAATACCTTTAGCAGAGGCTCATAATTGCTGGTTTCATCAGGATGGTGCCCCGGCACATAATTCAAGAATTGTTATGAATTACCTCATTCGGCGTTTTGGTAACAGGTGGATCGGAACTCGTGGACCAATTGCGTGGCCACCAAGATCTCCTGATCTGACGCCCCTCGACTTCTTTATTTGGGGTTATATTAAAGACAAAGTCTATGTTCACACCTATGATAACGTAGACGAACTTCGTGAACGAGTAATTCAAGCATTTCGAGATATTCCAAGGCGTATTTTACACAAAGCCGTTCAATCTACTATTCGTAGATCCTACTTATGTTTGGAAAATAATGGCCAAGTGTTTGAACATCTTTTGTAATTTCTGTTTATAATTTATATTTTTCCAAGCGTTTTATGTTGTTAATGAATAACTATTATTAAATAAATTTTCTTTATTTCTTGTTTTTGATTTCAGAATCCTCAATTGGAAAACTTTACATTTAAATTAAAATGCATTTTTAAATTTTTTCGCCGTTAGTTTTGATAGTAGGTATAACAAATTATACATATTTGAAAAGAGAAAAGAATTCTCTTTCGAGTGGTGTCATAGCCAACTATGACCTCCATAAGAAAAAATGAAGTTGACCGTTGTAACTCAATTACAACGACAGTTTTCAAAAATCTGAATACATCACTAGATTCCTATTAAAAAAGTGCCTTAAGAAAGTATAAATTAAATTCCACTTCCTCTTAAAATAAATGAGTTATGGAAAAAAATTAAAAAGTGAAAAATTCACTTTTTTCGCTACAGTTCCAAAACTACGTTAAATATCGAAAGTTTATTTATGGGGTTTGGTACAATTTTACCTGAGGAGTATTTCATTCCATTTAACCAAATCTGTATCTCTCATAATAAGCGAGATCCCCATGTTGAGAATGAGTCTGTGGACACACTGTATATGCAGAGATTTTTTGGAAATATGCATGTAACGGGTGTTCAAAAACTAGTACGTTTGGAGTAGGCCATCAGTTAACAAAACAAGAGACACAGTATGTCTTTACTTAAACATGAACCAAAATAAACGTCAAAATAAATTGAGGTTATAAACGAGGAACTTTAATTTACACTTAAAAATTAATTCATGAACAGCAAAGTGAATTACAGCTATAAACTAATTACTTACAGGAGAGACAAGTAATCAACTGTCAAATAACAATTATTTAGATAACCTCAAAACATCAGGCGTTTGCGGCTCGGCAGCTGGTTATGAAGCGACATACATTTACCGACGCATAACTGATGCACAGCCTACTATAAACGTGGGAGTTTTTGAACACGGTTTACTTGAGCTATATATGCAGCAAAATATGCAAAAATAACAAGAATAATTAATAGAAGTTGTAAACTCAAGTATAATAACTTTTATTGGACAAAATCAACAAACACATGCACTAATTAACTTACTCGTATTATGTATAAAAACTAGGCCTAGAACTATTAGTCTAAGAACTATTTCGAAAATAATTTATGATTATGTTCGAAATTTTGTAACAAGAAATTATGCCTTCTATCTGAAAATATAGGTATGTTTATAAATGGAAAAGATTCTTTCTACGTCAACAGAAGTAATGGGTGCATTTTTTAACTTAACACTGAATTCCAAATTGAAACTGAAGTTATTATCTCTTAGTATTTCGCCTCTAAGAACTTGGTTAATTTGTTTTAAATTCAGAAACATCTCATTTTTTGTATGAAACCATTAAATTTTTGATATATGAGATCACCTTTTCACCACTTTCTTACGCAGTTTATCATATTCGTTTATTATTTCAATTGACTCTGAAAGAGACATCCCTTGAATTTCTAATTTGCGAATGGAGTTTGAAACGAAGCTATAGTTTGATTTAATAACACAAAGACGCTGAGGTAATTCTGTCGATTTCACTAATTGTTTACAATCAATTGGAATCAATTATTTGAAGAATTACATGTTTAATACCTTCAAAATTATCGGCGTAAAAAATTGCTACTTCTAACCATGTACCCCATCATGTAAATATCGGTTCGGGGGGCACAAATTTTACTATAATACGTACAGGTAAAAATTATTTTGTTATTATAAAATGTAAATTTATTTTATATATATAGTGTGTAATGTTGTGAAGTATTCGAAGAATATAGTCTCCAATTTGCAGCCTTTTTTAGCCAACGGTATGAATTTTATAGATGTTCTAAGAAATAGTATGTCGTTTTAGACACAATTTCCCTACACTATAAATCTAATTTTCTTATTACTATTGAGTGTTGTTCAATAGATTCAAATACAAAGATAAGGCTGAGTTTATGGTAACAAACACAATAAAACAAGTTAAAGGGGTATAGAATTAATATATGACAAATCGGTTAATATTTATTGATGCAAAAGTAATATATCAAGAAACAGGGGGTTATGTCTGCATAAATTATATTAATAAATAATAATAAATGCCGTGTTACTATATCAGTGCAGTTTAGCACCGGAATATGAAATTCTGAAATCAATATAGACTACTCAAAAATGAATAATAATATTATAATGTAAAGCATATATGTTTGTATTTGGCGGCTAATGGTAATCTATTGTTGATAATTAGAGCAAGTGGCAATGTTCAATGTTAAAAAACAAAAAACAAATGAATCCAGTTGCAACTGCTTAACTATATTAGTGTCAAGTCGAGTTTGTATGTTTGATTGAATAATCTTTCCTGTTTTCTTAAGATCTTTTTTGTTCATTATTTTTTCATTCGTGTGTTAGATTTGTGTTCTTAATAATAAACAACAATGCGGAGAAATCATTTATCAATAGAACAATGAAATTTAGCTGTCGCTATGCACCAAAAACGAGATCGCCAGGTCGACTTTGCTGATATGTTGGCAACCACACAGAGCGTAATTTCACGTAGTCTTTCGCGCCTTAGAGAAACAGGTACGAATACAAGCAGGCCTGGAAGTGGATCTTGTTGCATCACAACACCTCGTGAGGTTCGACTTCTGGTAATTAATGCAAGAATGCACCCCTTTTCAACTGCCCGATATCTACAGCAAGTGCTCCAGAATGCCACAGAAAATCGAGTCTCCTGTAAGAAATCATACCACCCCTGAGATGTCCTACAACAACTGTGGCCCAACGAAGACACCTGGTGGAATGCTCAAGACGTAGGCTTCAAGAAATGACACCGTGGGGTGGTATACTGTTTTCGGACGAGTCCAGGCATTATATCCGCAATGATAACCGGCGTCAAAGAGTATATCGTAGTGCCGGACATCGTACGTTATCTCAGTGTACCCAACCAGTCGTTGCTTTTGGTGGTGGTGGTCTTATGGTACGGGCTGGAATTTATTTAGGGTATCGTACTCCATATCTGTAATGGTACACTCACGGGTCAACGTGATGCCCAAGAGATCATTATGGACCAAGTTCTGAACTGCCGCAACGCTGTTGGACGGGAATATTTTGTTTTTCTTGACGACAGCGCAAGGCCACGCCGTGCCTGTTGTTTTAGAGATGCTTCGAGATGAGAAAACAAACCATCTTGTTTTTCCTCCGCTATCTCCAGACCTCAACCCCATCGCGCATGCATGGGGCCTTTTGCAGAGACAGCCGGATCATCATAATCCAAGGCCTACTAGTGTGCAACAGCTAAGGGATGTATTGCCGGTACAGCGGCATCAAATTCCACAAGAACATATTGGCAAATACATTGAGAGTATGCCAGCAAGGTGCAGAGCAGTTATTATTGCGAGAGGAGGTGTTACGTGGTATTAGAATTTAACAAATTTATGTTAAGTAGAAGGAGACAACAACGATTTTCATTATAATATGTATTGTTAAATTTCTTCTTTAAACATACCTTTGTACGTTTTCTCATGTTCATTGCTAAAAAGACGTTACAGTTTGTTGTTTTGGTAGTTTTTTATTATAACTACAATTGGTGTTGCATTTAAGTGTCTTACACTGCAATATCCTTATTCATTTTTGAGTAGTTTAGTACAAAGTATACGTGCCGGAGTTTGATATTTGAGGTAGTTGCTGGCCGCATACTGAACAGATTTTTTACGCTTGCTCCGATGCGATGTAATAATAACACTAAACACATCAGGTTAGTGGGTGCTAAATGCATTACTGTAGGATGGTCTAACAAATTGTGATTGAACATAGAACATTACATACATGATCCCAGATATTAATCAACAACAGGATTTGTTCTAAATACTAGTGATGCTCCAGATTAATTTTAGCTAATTGTCGAATTGAATGTAATCTAAATATAAACGTGCACACGATTTGAACACTTTTGAACCCCGCTTCATCGCAGGGGTTTGTTATGTAATGCAAAACATCTTTATTGCGTATGTTCATGTGCCTACTTTAGAATTCGGTGCAACCAAATCATCTTGCTTGTGGATAAGACAATTAATATAGTGGCTTGGTGATTGAAAAAAGTTATCCTATCTGATCAGGTTTTGTATAGCTAAAGGATCCGAAATAAGTATGAAACAGTATAAATCTTGCTTAAGTCTGTCGAGAAACCGTATACTGATAATCACTGGACAGTAGCTAAAATATATCTGATATAAAAGTAGCTATTTTAAGCTAATTTAATTTGTTAAGAAGTTAATTTGCACGTATTAGTCACAATTATGATCTTCGCGAATTAGTTTTAATTTTTAAGATTTGGGACGGGTGAGGGGGCGTTAATACGAATGCATAGTATGCTTCGAAAATCCTGATTTCATGACTATAGAACATTTTGCACAATTACATAAAATTACCCAAAATCAATTGGGTTTGGAAGGTTTGGAATTGCCACAAATTAAAACGGATATTTTAAGTTATGGGTATTATAAAGCTTCTTCTAGAAGATAATGTGCATATGTCTATGTTTCGTGCTATATAGCAAAACCTGCTTCCATTTTTTTTAAATTAAATTTCTTGTATTGTTATAGTGGGTGTGATGGCAATACCACAAAATGACTACAAAGACAACAATTTCAAGCTGTTTATTGATTTGTCCAAGTTGAACTTAAAAACTGCAATGCACATAATTGTAGCATTTTACCATCCGTTCCATTCGGGTATGCAATCGACATGCAAGTAACCTACAAAGGCCATTGCCATCTTGATGGGGCTACAATAGCGTTACACAACATTCTGCTGTTTTAGCTGCCTCTGGGTTAGTTGTGCCAGGATTCCCCACTACGAGAAAAAGGATTGCCCCCTTCCCCACGACAATTAATAGAACAGGGAAAGTAAACAAACCACTTGTAGAATCCAGCAAGATCCTACTCCCTCTTCTGCACCTCAAACTTGGAGTAATTAATTTTGTAGAGACTATGAATCACAATGGGATAGAATTTTTGTACATTCTAAGACTTAGTGATCCCAAATTAAGGAAGATGTGTTTGTCGGTCCATAGATGCGTCAGCCGATCTGAGATAAACGTTTTGATGATATTCTTAAAGGCGGTGAAAAGTTAAATTGTAGAAATAAAATCTTACTATTTATTATTATTATTATTATTATTATTATTAATGCTTTCCAGAAGTGACCACCAACGTTCTAGGAAAGAATAACAATGACAATTACTAGGAGCTTGAGGAAGCCCTCTTGGAGCTCTATAAGAGACTAGGGTGCAACATGTTAGTGAAATTACAATCTATTATTTGCATGCCTTCCTTGCTAACTGCGGTGCGTCAGTGATGAGTACGGAGAACGCATTCGTCAGGATATTTCTACTCTCACAGAAGTACTAAGAGAAATGGATTGCAGCAATCCTACCAAACTTTTGTTGAATTCTAATGAAAGATGAATGTAAGACACAAAATAGGCAAAAAATGACTAATGTATGATCAAATCATCAAATAATCAAATATATTTAGAGAACACCTACTACCATTTATTCGCAGAAAAGTGTTTACGCGCTTCCTAGGAGAACTTCGGATGGAAGAAAAAGTAGTTCACACATTCATCGAAAGTCTAAACTAAATAAATCTACCAATTAAATTTCTTTAGGGTGAAAAGCGTACAAATAATAATATCGATCATGATAAAGAAAGAAACAAGAATTATACTGTGAATGTCCCTTGCATACTAGCCATTCATGCAACACGCACCCTAAACTTAACTAAGTAAAATACGGGCGTCGCCTCAGCCGGGGTTTGACCACGCGGTCGATCGATCCTCATTTCACTGTGACCTCGACTGCAGCGCGTATTCTCACTGCCCCATCGAGGTCCCACAACGAAGGGCAAATCTGCATTTATTACTGAATAGCACTTACAATTATTACACTAATTTTTAATTTGCTGGAAGTCGATGCCGTAGTTAAAAAAGTGATATCCATTTTCACTAAGGCCGGACTAGCCGGCCTCGGTGGTCTATTGGTTAGCGCGTTTGCCTTTAGATCCAAGGGACGCGGGATCGAACCTGGCTGAGGTCGGCGAGATTTTTCTAGCGGGGAAAAATCTGAAAATGCGCCTTCTGTCGGATAAGAAGTAAAGCCGTAGGTCCCGTGCCACTACGATGTGTGACACGTTAAAAATCACTACTGGAGTTGGAATTACCCCAGATAGGCAAAATTCTTAGTTAGGGTGTACAATAAGCCAATGATGGCTGCAGTGCTCAGAGATGCTTGGAAAACCGCGTCCTAGATCTCGCTCTTTCAAGTGAATCAATCAGGACCGGACTAGTAACGAATATTTTAGAAATGGGCAATTGGGAAAGGAAACAGGAAGTAATGTCGAACAAACACAAATTAAAAGGCTCAAAAATTTACATTGATAATGACATGACCCAGAAAGAGAAATTAATCCAGGCATAATTAAGGAAAATTGCAAGGGAGGAAATAGGTAAAGGACATACGGTAAAAGTGGGTTATAGGTAGATAAGTATAGAAGGAGACGAATATAGTTGGGATGAGAATAAGAACGGAGTCAGAAAACGCCCAAAAAACTGAACTGTACTATAGGCCGGACTGAAGAAAAGAAGACGAACATATCAATGGACATGATATGGGATAAAATGATGACGACATTCGGCACATGCAACGTAAGAGGATTAATGGGAAAGAATGCGAACTGGTGCAGGAAATGAAAAGCACAAACATTAAATATTTGGCAATAACAGAGACTAAAAAGAAAAAACAAGGACAAGAAGAATTACAGGAAGGGTTTCTACTGTTCCACAGCGGGGTACAAGAGCAAGAACACGCAAGAGCAGGTGTAGGATTCGTAACACATAAGAACAACCTGAGCAATATTAAGGGCTGGAAGTTTATAAACGAAAGGATTATGACGGTGAACCTACAAGAAGGAAACGAAGAGATTTACCTGATTATTGTATATGGACCAAATGTTAACGAAAAAGTGGAGGAAAAAGAAGAATTCTACTAACAGTTACAACAAAACATAGACGAAGGAAAAGGTGAGGTAATGATAACCGGAGACCTAAATGCAAGAATGGGAAACAACCCCAAAGAATGGAAGACGGTAATCGGACCTTTCGGGGAAAAAACTATAAACGATACAGGCAAACGACTACTAAGATGCTGCATTGCAAATAATTTAGTGATTGCGAATACCAAATTCCAGCACAAAGACATACATAAATACACGAGATGCGAAGAAGGCAGAGCAGAAAGGTCGATAATAGACTACTTTATAGTGGAAAGAATTAAATTTAGCCACATACAGGACTGTAGGGTAAAAAGAAGTTACGAAATAGGCAGCGACCACCACCTACTGATATTGAAAAGAGCCACAAGAGAGCAACAAAGCACAAAAAAGGGTTAAACAGGTAGTGAAAACTCATAAACTTAAAGAAGAAGACAGCAGAAACAAATTCGCAGAACTAGTCGAACAGAAATTTAATAATATGCATTCAACAAATGAAGGAAATTTGGAGATAGCCTGGAGCATATTCAAAGAGTAATCATAGAAGCAGCCACCGAGGTATGCGGCACAAGAAGAACAGATGTAAATCAAAAGAGGACAGCATGGTGGATCCAAGAACTAAAAAGAGAAATACAAGAAAAGAAGAGGAGATGGAAGAAGTACTTTAACAGCCAGTCACCGGCAGACTATGAAAATTACAAGGTACAAAGAACTAAAGTCAAAAAAGCAGTAAAGACTGCTAAAAGCCAAGCATGGGAAGAATTTGGAATTTTTATGGAAACAAACAGCAGAAGTAACCAAAAACTATTCTACAAAACACTAAAGAACCTAAGAAAAGGTAAAGAATCCCCAATTAAATGTATACATTCTGAAGGAGGTACGCTTTTGACAGATAAATCTGAAATCATGGGCAGGTGGAGCGAACAACGGTCAACGACAAAACGGAGAAGGAGATGATGAAGGACCAAGCGAGAACGCTGACGAAGAGGGCAGGGCAGTAGACACCAATGATGACCGACAAATCAATATAGCAGAACTGCAAGCAGCTATAAAGAAGATCAAGATCGGCAGAGCTACCGGATACGATGGGATTTCCCCGGAAATGATCAAATAACTGGGAAAAGAAGGAAGGGAGCACCTGCTAAAAATATGTAACTTGGCATGGAGAACAAAGCGAATCCCGAAAGAATGGGAAATTGCAGTAATAATCCCGATATATAAAAAAGGGGACACGAAAGAATGCAATAACTACAGAGGCATTTCCCTTCTCAGCGTGCCAGGAAAACTATATTCCAGAATATTAGATGCGCGACTAAGAATCCATGTGGAACACCAGTTAGAAGAATCACAGTGTGGTTTCAGACCGAACAGAGGAACCCAAGACGCAATATTTACCATCAGACAGATTGCAGAGAAAATCATAGAGTACCAGAAAGAAGCGCACCTCTGCTTCTTAGACCTGAAGCAAGCAATCGATAGAGTGCCAAGGAATGAAATATTCAAGGTCCTAAGGAAACGAAATGTCAGCGTCGGTTTAAGGGAAGCAATCAAAAGTTTTTACCGGAACTCCCAGAACATAGTCAGAACGGCCAACGAAGAATCAAAATTGTTTAAAACGAACTCAGGTGTGAGTCAAGGGGACATTTTATCCCCATATCTTTTTACCATGATTATGGATGATATCGCAAAAATATGCAAGCAGAAAACCAAAGGTTTAAAAGTGGGCCACTGGAAGATGAAACCGGTAGTATTCTCAGAGATACTGTATGCCGATGATGCAGTACTACTAGCAAAAAATGAGTCAGACCTTCAACTGAACCTAACTATCTGGACATAAGGGGGATGCTAATAAATAAGGAAAATACGAAAACCATGATAATCTCGAGAGAAGCAAAAACTCACTCAATATACATCGATGACTACAAATTAGAACAGGTCGTAAACTACAGCTATTTAGGGTCAATTATTGCACAGAATGGCAGAATGGACGAGGAAATAAATAGAGTGGCAGCCACCGGAAGACTATATCGAGCTATAAACAAGTCGTTCATTTCCAAGAAGGAGATAAGTAAAGAGACTAAGATCCGAAACATGGTGCCTAAACTCCAGACAGAAATCGCAAATGCAGGTAATGGAGATGAGGTTCTTGAGAAGAGTTGAAAACAAAACCAGGCTAGAGAGGATTAAAAACGAAGAAATCAGAAGAAATACGAACTCCCAACCCATCCAGTACACGATAGAGCAAGGAAAACTCCGATGGTTCGGCCACATCACCAGAATGGACTCAACAAGGTTCCCGAATCTCACATGGAAAACGAAGGGCGAAGGCCGCAGAGGGAGAGGAAGACCGCGAACGAAATGGGAAGAGTCGCTTAAAGAAGTTCTTAGCAATCGGGTCATCACCTGGGATGAAGCAACTAACCTAGCGAAGGATAGGAAGAAGTGGAAAACTTTCCACACCTCTACACCGTAAGGTAGAAGAGGACGACTAAGTAAGTAAGTAAGTTTTAATTTGCTTAAATATACTATTAAAATGATGAATATGTAATCAACTAACACAACGCTTTTAGACAATTTCTCCACGCACAATTCTTAATAATTTTTTGTGACTTAAAATTTGTAAGGTTTAAGAAGTATATTATTAAGTACTTGAATTTTAACGAACATACGTATATACAGTATGATTAATAACCACGTAATTCTGATTAATTGACTATGATGATAGCGCAGATATTTGAAGTGTATGGGGTTCGGTTAATATTTTCCTGGCTGTGCGATAAATGATCGTTGCACACAATTGCCTTGCTAGAATGCGTTTTTCTTGAAAAGTAAATACAGACATTACAATACTGACAAAGATTAATATGCCGTCATCGGCGGGTTGCACGCATTCGTGTATTATAATCATGTGGAACGCATCCTGGAACTTTCTTAGCGTAACATTTTGAAATACCTTACATCGAATTTCTCTGCTTTTTGTAGATAGCTTTTTTTAATATTGTGTTTTCCATTAGCATTTTGCCACAGCTCTATTTACCTTACAAAGATTTGCTTTAGAATAAATCCGGGTAACCAGTTGTGTATGCATATAATTTAAGGATTTATTAATTGACTAAAAAACTAGACTGGTTCTATAAATTCAATTACATGGAAATTCAGGTACACCTTACATGATGAACTTATAACCAAGTCTGCCTTTTATTAACGCGGAGTTGTGGAGTAATGAAAACGAAACAGGTGTAATGAGCACGTAATTAATACTCGTATATAGGGATTTGCTTTCAACGAATCTTATGAATAAGTACGTATGAGACGCTCAATGTACTGCAATTTATATAGCAAGTTATTCAAATTATCATGTAAAAAAATCGCAATCATGCAGAATTATTCTATGGCAGACAGAACTGACAAAACTGTTTGGTTTTGTTTTCAGAAACTCTAACAACTGAAATTGTTGAGATTAAATTGTTAATATTTGTTCGTAACTGAGCGCTGTAAAAGTTTTAAATGAGATCCCATTCATCTCTAGATATATGAGCGACACCGACATGAATGGGTAACATGCTCAAGTATTTTTCTTAGTTTTGTAAAATACTGCCAAATGAGCATGACCGAGGTTTAGATGTACTGATGGTTTCATAATTTATATATTTATGTTAAAATTAATACGAAACCTGAAGTGGGAGATTCATAAAATGTGTAAGTATTTGCAACTCTAAACTTGTGATGTTAAAGGGTTCACAGTAACTTAAATAGTCACCTCGATACGTACTCGTATACATGTATCTTTTGTTGTATGCAGAATATATTCAGTTCAGTGTAGCAAAATAAATAGGGTACGGATTAATATGCATTTGCATATGGTACAACTTGTATGCGAAGTTGATTTTTTATATATACATATTCGAAACACGCGTAGGTAATAACAAACCCAACTCTAAACGTTTTATCGTATATTTCTATAGTTTAAGAACGTAGTAAATATTTATTTATGTGTGAATATTTAAATGAACTAAAACATATTGCTGTGTTAAAAAAAGTTCTTCTGAAGATAACTTAACGTATTTATTATTTGAGTAAAGGTACGGGTGACTGCATTCCTGGGAGTTCCATCAAGGTCAAATTCACATCCATCATTGCTATAGTGAAAAAGGTGAGGTGTATTTTATAAGCCAATTTTATAAAGTTAAAGAATGCTAATTTATTTGTTTGTCATTTGTAATTTGTTGAAAGTTACTTCGTTTTGTTGAATAAGAAAGCACTTATAATTCTGATTTGTATTTTTGAAAAATAATTTCTGAATGTTTGAATTTGCTTTTTGTGTTTACCTTATTCCCTAGCGTTCGAGTGTACCCAGTTTGCTCCAATTATAACAGTGACGCCGGGATCGTTTCATACAGGTTGATTTATGTGTTGGTTAGACAATTTATAGTTTGATTTGTTTAGTATCAGATTCACGGCAGGTTGAGTTATCTTGATAATAGCTTTCATATATTTATTTAAAAGGCTCCCAGCGAATAGGTTTAACAAGCCTAATTTATTTTTGTTCCACCTTGATTATTATTTTAAATCTGTGCTCAAGGTTTTCATATATCTCACAGCAATTCATAACGTGTGAATTTCAAATTTTTACCAAAATGTTGTAAATTGATTTTTATAATTTTCCATAAAACTGTTTATAATAATGTGTGTCTTTAAAATGTTAAGTCTTCTGGGAAACTAACGTTTTGTAATTCTTCACGATACTTATGTTGCTCCGATCTTTAGTAAAAACCATTCATTTTCAATTGCAATTTTGATCATACACACTATAAAGAAAAAAAATTAAGGTATCTGCAACTGATTACGCGTTTTACAAATTCTTGTACTTCCGTTATGTATCTACGACGAGGCAAAATCGCAAACATGATTCAAACAATTTTAAAGTATTACTATTCACTATATTTTTCAATAAAATGATGTCGAGTGCCACATTGTTATACCTTAGTTATTTCATCTTAAATTATTTTCTATTCACAAAACTGTTAATTACAGTTGACACTGTGGTTGAAAAGATTAATAGCACAATGAACATAGCGTAAGTCAATTTTACTTATTAGATCAAATCTGAAATATAGTTTTAGATTTAAACGTGGATATAGCTTTTCAGCAAATTTGATGTTATTTACCTCCTTAAAATTTTTTGAACTTAGGGACATTACTTTTTCGTAACATATTGCAATAAAATGAACGGTAGTTTCTCCATAATTTTACTGATATTTGACTTTCACTTTTAAGAAACTTTTGAGGTTTCCGAAAGTTGTAGAAATCCTTTAATATTGCTATGTGCATCTGGCAACTTAAAAGAAATTATTAAAATAATTTTCGAACGTCATGGCAATTACAAGTATTTCTTTAACGTATCTATTTATATCAACTTACTCTCCAAAGTTAGAAAACTGTAAAGGAAATCTTAAAAGTAACAATTAAATTGTCAGCGCTGCTACAGCAATTCCTACTAAAAAGTAATATTTACAGCCATTCCTGCGTAGCAATAACAACTGCAATGTAGGTACGACAACTGAGTTACACGTTACTACAATTCTGCTGTGGTTATGTTTAAAAGCTTATGTTAGCTATTGTACGAATCGATGGTGGATCAATTCACCTACTTTCTCAGAGGTAGAGAGGAAAGTGGTATTCTATTCTTTTAGGTACTAACGGACACATCGCATTTTGTGTGATTTTATCGAAGTAAGATTACTACGAGGTCGGACAAATATGAAACGGAATTGGCACTACTGCGGACGCTATAAAAAAGTGACTGTTTTCAAATCATATCCCAATTGTAGCTGGAACTTTCGTCTACATATAGCTAAAACGGCATGCTATCAGAACTTGCGTGGTAGGCTGTGCATGCGAATGAACAGGTTAGTGCAGCTGTCACATGTGACATAAGTCAAACATGGAGCAGAGAGCGAACATTAAAGTTTTGTTTCAAATTGGGGAAAACGGCCACGGAGACATTCGAGATGTTGAAAACTGTGTACGGCGATGAGGCCATGTCCCGTGCTCGCGTTTTCAAAGGTTTGCCAAATTTCGTGAAGGTCGGCAGGACCTTTACGATGATCAGAAGCCGGGTCGTCCGATCACAAAGAGAAAAACGAGAAAACGATCGATAAAGTCCAACAACTTGTGCCGGCTGATCGACGACTGACACTGAGAATGATGGAGCAGTAGCTGAATATTAGCCGTGATACTATTAGAACCATTTTGGAGAAGGATTTGAAGAAAAGGAAGGTCTGTCCCGCACAATTTGACCGCTGAGCAAAAAGCGCATCGAGTGGACACCTCCCGCGACTTCATTGCAACAGCCAACAGTGACCCAAATTTTCTGGATTCAATTGTTACTGGTGACGAGTCATGGTGCTTCCAGTACGATCCAGAAAGCAAGAGACAAAGCATGGAATGGCGATCGAAGACGTCTCCCAGGCCAAAGAAATTCCGTCTCCAAAACTCGAAAGTGAAGACCATGCTGATCACTTTCTTCGACAGTCAAGGCATCATTCAAAAAGAATTTGTGCCACCGGGTGTCACCGTCACTAGCCTGTACTACAAGGGGTCATGACGCGTTTACTAAAACGCATTCGACGTGTGCGACCGCATTTGGCAGCTTCCGGCAAGTAGCACCTTTTACACGACAATGCCCCTGCGCATTCTGCTTTGATTGTGAAGACATTTTTGGCAACAAGAAATGTCCCAGTCTTAGAACATTCTCCCTATTCGTCGGATCTGTCTCCAGCGGACTTCATGTTGTCTCATCAGCTATAATTGACCCTCAAGGGAAGGCGCTTTGACGACGTGGAAGACATTCAACGGAATGTTACCGCCGAACTAAACGCACTTCCTCGCGACAAGTTTAAGCAGGCTTTCCGCGACTTATATCGTCGATGTCAACGGTGCGTAGAAGTCGAGGGAGATTACTTCGAAGGACGCTAGCGGTATTTTCACCTATGGCTACCTCACATGCTTTGTATTTGATTAATCCCGTTAAATATTTGTCCGACCTATAACTTCCAGCTGATTTAGGTTACGAATACGAACACGAATAAAAAACTTTGGTGTCAGCATTCCACGAACAGCAGCAATTAAGGTAACACGTATCAGATAATTATAAGGGTTATGGTAAGTCATATTCTATAAAGTTTAGTAAGGTTTATATTTCAAAGAGAAATCGAAACTGTAGGAAAACCTTTTGTTAAGAGAGTGTATGTACGACATTACAGTGATGAAACAATTGATACGAACATCGTTTCTATAAAACTTTCCTAAAGCAGACACAAAACTTTTGACAAGAGTGGAGTAAATATTGTCACATTAGTTATAGATTTCACTTAACTTTTGTTACAAGCTGTTAAACAAGAATATCCCTGATTTAAGCATCAAAAATCGTTTAATCTTTGTAGGCTGTCGGAAGCAGCGTGAACCATAATAAAATTGCTTTAATTTCGCATTATATCTATAAAATATACTTTAAGAATGTATAAGAATATGAAGTGATTTAAAAACAGTTGCTTAATTTTTCGTTTATAAAGAGTAATTCAGTGTTGTATTAACTTTAGCCAAGCGTCTCTAATTTTCTGCATATAATGTATTTTACAAAACTGTCTAATAGTTTTTGAAAGAATAAAAATCTCTACACAGTTGTATTGCTAGTCCCTCCAACCTGTTTAATTGTTGTTAAATGCAACCAACAATTAAGAGAGCGGTGCAGCTAACAAAAGTTTAAACCTCTTCATATGGTCTATTTTCGTTCTTTAAGATTTAGTTAGGTAAACTTGATTTTCCACGTCTCTGTGGATTTCCTTTGTAGATGGTCACCTCGGTTGTCATGTATTTGTTGCGTGTTGATAACTAACCGATTACTATCAGATTGTACAACGTACTGTTCTTGATTATAGTATCCCACAGTCTGTGCTGTGCAATGCGAAGTTTTTCACTAACGCGTGTAGTAGTTAATAATGGATCCACGTGAATGCAACGTTATGATTTGTGGATGCAAATAGCAACTGCCCTACCAAAATTGGACATAAACAGAGCTACCGATAACGAATTGACAGATTTAATTATTTATTGTAAACACAATACACCAAATCAATTACGGCCGTTGAAGTTCGTCAAAATGTGATTAGGAACTTTTACATTAATGTGTATTATAGTATGAACAAATAACAAATTTATAAGGGTGCCTATGGTATTTTGAGGTCATATGTATTATAGGTACACTAGCATGAAATAACTTGGAAGCTTACAAATAGATAGACACAGATTGGAAGCAGTTTAGATGGGCTTCTTAAGAAGAAGCTGCGGTGTCTCAAGACTCCAACACATAGCAAATCTGGAAATAAATCTAAGGATTGAAATAGATGAAACCGTAGTAAAACAGATTCCAATATGATGGTTGAAATGGAAATCAGCGATGGCCCAAAAAGTTTGAGAGTTTCAGTCAACAGAGCGTGTAAACGAGGAAGATCCAAAGAACAGTGGAATAAACAAGTAGGAGAGGACATACAAAATCGATACCTAAGAGAACAATCAGTGGGAAGATAATAAAGCATGGTGGAAGACGGTCGAGTATGCTGTAAATATCTCGCCATATATTTCGCGATGCGGGGATAAAAGATGGACTGGGAAGATAATGGACTGGAGACCACGCACAGGAAAAAATGTCGGCAGACCGAAGACACGATGGTCCGATGATATTTCCAGAACAGCAGGGAAAGACTGAAAAAGAAAAGCACAAAACAGACAAAAAATGCAAACAATTGGGAGAGACCGTCGTCCAGCAGTGGATCGATATATGTTGCAGAGAGAGAGAGAGAGATACCAAATAACAACTTTTGTAAGCTTTTGTTAATAAAACAGAGATCCTTTTTGTAATCGTACCATCTTAACCTCACTTAAATAAGAACATGTTAATTTGTAATTTAGTTTTTCAATTAATAATATAAAGATTTATAAATTGACAATAAACAATCAACAACTGTATCACTCAATAAATCTACAAAAGATGTTGATAATAACTCTTGTTACGGCCCTCGATTGGCCCAATCGAGCTTTTTCGACGATTCGTAATTAGCTTGATGGAAAAAGGCCTACAGCTTAGCTCAGAGGAGTAGGGGGAGTTCGTGAAAATCGCTTATGGGAGAAAATCTTTAGTTGTGTACAGGGCGAGTCAAAATAAGTGGGCGCCACCTTCCAAATCCAGCTGATTGTAGGTCCTCGTGGAAGGCCGAGAAGCCAACAGGTTACGGAAACGGAACTTACCGTGATTGTGCCTCCTCCTATATATTTAAAGCTTGCAAAATTCTTACACCAACAAGTACAAAAGACACAATAAGAGACAGTAAACTTTAAAACACATAAAATGAAACGGTTAAAATATGACCATACAATGAAATGACAAGTTATAACGCAAAAAGTTTAAATTACATGAATTTAATTCTTGAACGTTCAGAAAAACTCACCGCCGTTGACGCACAATATTAATATTATAATGAATCTGTGTGGCCAATGGCGTAGAGTTTACAGGAAAAATACAGTATTAATGTCTTTTACAAACAACAATAAATAAATGGCGATAGAAGATCGCTTTTAGGTTGCATAAAAAAAGTTCAATATTGCGAAATTTTGCAAGTTTCCGCGAGGAAAAAAAGGTTTATTTTACACTGCACAACAAAAAAACTGGTTCTTTACGTTGAAGTTCGGAGAAGGCAGGCACAACTCCGGCGATTTCCGGTTGCAGGGCCAAAAAAGAGAAGGAAGACAATGTTCTTCGGGGTAGCGTTGGGACGAGATGTAGCTGTTACACCCTGTAGAGTGACAAGTTGCTTCCAACTAGGTCAGTTAACGTGGAGACAGAAGCGAGACTTTTGCGGACGACGGGAACGAACCAAATTCCAGCAAAACCCTTGCACGATTTCCTTTTTTTCTTTTCACATCACAAAGATCCGAACTGAATTCGACAGGAGCAATTAACTTTAATTGTCCAACACCAAATCGAACATTCTGCTATTATTTATATATCCGACCTTAAGTCGATTTGATTTTGCTCTACAGCAAACGGTAATACGGTAAAATTAACAGAAACGCCACGAAGGAAAAGAAACTATATTCGAAGTTACGTCCGTCTGTCTTAAGGGTCTAGCTTCGACTGACTTAAAAATGCAACGGAGATCTCCACTCTCCACCCAAAATTGCACCATACTCGACATATGATGAAATATTCTAGAATAAGGGACACGTGAGTTCTGGGAACAGTCCGAGGTCGAGCGCGGAAAAAACAAGAGTCTGCAATTTTGGCACAAAAGAAGCTGTTTAACAACGGCGAAAAACATATCTTACAAAAAAAAAACCTTGAACAACTCTGGGACTCCCTTGGGTCATAAATTTCAGGACGGAAAACACCAATAAAACTCAATGCTCAATTCTTTAAAGACGAAATGTAACCAAAACGGTATCCAATATACAAACGGCAATTAAAATAGCTTATTAATTCTTACGAAGCGGCAAACAAATTAAGAAATTGATTCATATAAAGCGGCGAATTTGAAAATAACATAACACTCTTGGCTTCTAGTAAAAACAGAAAACAACTCGTCGTTCCATATTTTCGCAGACATTTTGCAAAAATTTTGTTGTTATTGCATTACACAATGCTGCAATTTCTTGTAGCTCTTCTAGAGTATGAACGGAAGTTTAAAGTATTTAATTTTTTGAAGCGGAAAAAAGAAGCAGTTTAAATGAGTAAGATCGCAAGATCTTTGTTACCAAAGCTCTGCTGAAATTATTCTCTCCCTAAAGATTTGTGTTAGATTCTCCAGAGTAGTTGGAACTACGTGAGTTAGATACTCCAGAGTAGTTTGAACTACATGAGGTCTTGCATTATCCTGCTGGAAATATCGAAATAGGTTGATGCATGTATGTCCTCGAAAAACATAAAACCGATAATCTTTCTTCGTGATAAAACTACCCAAATACCTATTTTAGGAGAACGTAAAGACGGCTCACGAAAGAAGCACGGGTTGTCAAGACTCACATTTGCATCACTTGGGAATTCGCGTATATGTTTAGGTAAACCAAGATTCATAGAAAAAAAGGTCAAGTCCAAACCATTATTTTCGTTTAAATGCTCAAGAAACCAGTTAGAGTATAAAATTTTTATGTCGTAATTTGGAGGTAAGAGCTATTGATGCATTTGTAGTATATACATACTCATACATCTCCAAGTCTTGTTTTAGAATAATACAGCAAGTTCCATCACTAAGATCCATTTATTGAGCAAGTCGTCGGATCAATTTAGTTCATTCACTCTGCATTAGAATTCTGACTTCGTCAATTTGTTGCTCGGTTCTAAAAGATGATCTACCGGTTTACTGTTTCTAACACTAAAAGTTGGAATGGAAAACACCAAATTCTTCACACATGAAAAAGCTGTGGATGTTTAACAAATAAAAACCATGGCTGTTTAAGACTCAAATGTACAGAGAATATGCAAAAATAATATTAACGAAAAATTCAAGAACGTCTGCTGCATTATTCAGCTTCAAGTGCTATCATGGAAGTTTATAATTCGTAATTTTTAAAAATTATATCGGTCACTTATAAACAGAAACGTGTTTATTATACAGCTTATTACAATTCTGACCTTTGGTTTCGGCGTTGAGGCTTTGGAGTAGCGTGCTTTAACCACTTAACATGCAACGTTTTCCATTTAGGGGGTCTTATTTGTAATTTATGTGCTACGACACAATTAATAATTAGGGCTTGTTGAAGGCGGTAATTTTATAAGATTCAATAGGTAAATTGCTTGGAGTATGTGCAAAGGGTCAACCACTACAGTAATCATCTCGCAAGAGCAAAGGTGAAAAGTTTCTGCATAGAACTAAGTTTAAAAAACATAAGGCGATATCTAATTCAGATTGTATATAATCTGGTTTCGATGAAAAATCTGTTTATTGACGATTACACCATATATACAAATATATAAAATAATTGGTGTTTCCCATACTTCATATAATAATATCTATATATTTGCAGAAGCAACTACATATATTTTGAATTTCGCCTTAGATAACCTTAGAAGCTCATAATATGTGTTCTTATATTTAAAAACGTTTTGCATAACAGAGGACATTTTATAATTTTATTTAGAAGTGCCTTCCCATCATTCGTTTTTGAGATTCGGCACACATAAAGGCGAAAACATCGAAAAATCCGAGGGGTGTTAATTTGGGCAAAAATAGTTTGACTTCAATTATGACACCCTACGACGTGAAGATACATATTGGAGTTTTGAGTAAGTCTTAGTGTTATCATAATCTTACTGACAGGATACATTTCATCAAAATCGGACCAACCGTTTTTAAGTAATGGCGCAATAAACTGCAAGTTGTCGAAGCTTCCTGAAAGACCTCATGATGACTTATATTAATAGGTAAAAAATTACCTTAAATTTTTTTGGCTTCTCTTCACCAACATTAAAATAAATAGATTATTGAAACATTTTCAATTAGTCGAATTCTGGTCATCTTGATACTACGTTCAAGCTTTGTTACTATCTCTTGATAGGAGTACCTAAATACCATAGTTTATAAAACCGGATCTATTTTGCGTAAAAGGAATTGGCACGTACATATTATAACCGCATTCGCAAAAAATGAGTAACACTGGAGATCTTAGATTGGGGGGTTTATTGCGAATTCGTTTAATCATCCAACGTAATCATACAACTATCATAATAGAGGCTTCTCCTTTTACTTCTTCCTAGCCCCTTCTTACATACATTGCTGGATAAAGGTTTTCCTAGATTGTTCCCACATATCCCTTCCTTCTGCTTTCCGCATCCAGTCTTTTCCTGCTACCATCACTATATCGTCTTTCCACTTCATCAGTGGCCTTTCTGCATTCCTTTTACGCGTTTTAGTTTTTATACGAGCACTGTCTTTGTCCATTGGCTATCTGTTAATTGGGCTATGTCTCATCTTCATTTGGATTCCGCTATTCTTTACACAAAATCGTATATTTTTATTTGTTCTCGTACCCACGTGTTTCTCTTCTTGTCTTTTAACTTAATGCCCAACATTGAACAATAGTATACATGTGGCAAAAACTTTTTTTTAAACAGCTTAGAATTTCATCCTTAAGTATGTGTCGCAATCTTTCAAAAGCTGACCAGCCTAGTTTTGCTTTTGACTAACGTCTTTTTAATCTTCGCTTCAGCACTCTCCATTGATAAAACTGTGAACTATTATATGCTGCTTTACTTTTGGTTTAATTCACATCAATCTGGAAATTATTCTTCTTCTTCTGATTATAAGGCAATGGCCTATTTTTTACCTACAATGGAGTAGGTTCTATGAACCCTCTTTGCACGTATACCGGGCAGGAGGCTAGCCTCGAACAGAAAAGATAAGTTCCACTACATGGTTTATGATTGTCAAAGATGTCGGAAATTACATTGCTAAATCTCTTATTAACTGTTATTGGTAATCATCATCATTAAACGTCTGTATCTAGGCTATTTAGACCTGTTCCGTCTTCTTTTGAGCTGGTCTGCCCACCTTTCTCTTGGTCTTCGTATACTTCTTCTTCCTTTAGGTACAGTGGCTTGGGCATTCTATCATCGTTCTATTCCGCGGGCATGTCGAAGTCAATTCCTTCCATACTCGTCGTTTATTTCTAAAATACTTGTTATATCCAGCTCTGCTAGCATTTCATTTTATTTCATTCATTCAGTCATTCATTTTATTGTCCACCCACATGTAGCCTATGGTGGGTCTCAAAAAACTAATTTCCGCCACTTGAATTTTTTCCTCTGGAATTTGCGTCAGCGCCCTGCATTTACTTCCGTGGAGTAGTAATCTTGCACTACTGTCTGTTTCTTTATTATATACTACATTAAATCCCATATAAATACAATTAATTTTTTTATCTGGGTTATTATGAAATAGTATTTTTGCTCTCAATTAGTCTGGACTTCTAAATGCAAGTAATTTAATTTTATCCACGGATATTTTTATTTTATTGGTAGTTGTATACGTGCAAATAGAATTAAATTGAAATATAATAAATATTTTAACACAATAAAGCGAAGAGGATTATGCAAATTATAAAATATGTTCAAACCGTCGGACTTCCATTTCCACGTACAAGTGGAAACGTCTGGCTAGCATACCCAAATCAGTTCAACACCTACAATGTTTTGCAACTGTATTACTTGCAGTATTATTTTAGACTTTTTAATTTTGAAGCAAACTGAAATACATTTTGTTTCTACAAACACTTAACAATTTCAATATATTTTCACATTCAAGATATTGTATATGCTGGAAACAATATAACTACCAGCAACTACCCGTTTGGTACCACGTACTTTCAACGGACAACTTTTTACCCCAACTGCTGTAGTTTGCATATTTCTTAATACGGACGAAACAATAAAATGGTCATCCCGTTCTGAGGTGGCCCTTCTACGTCCCGATCGTGGCTACCTTCCAACTAAACCCGTTTCATGATATCGTTTCCACACTCTTTGAACACTGGAACGGCTGATTCCCAAAGTTGCCGCAATATAACTTCATCCATGTTCAACCAGAGTAATAATTTGAGCTGCCCTTGTTGTTCAATTTATCATTTTACAGTAATTTATTGGAAACACTAATAAACACTTAAGTTAAAGAATGATACGGTATCGCAATAATCAACATTAACTCAAAGAACTAATAAAAGGAAGAAACATGAATTCCAACGAACTACTCAAAATAAACAATTTATATATTTAAGTGTAAATTGATGGATAGGTGAGACAATTTTTAATTATTTCACGTGATATTAATCCTACTACTTAAATATTGAATAGTAGTAAAAAATTTCGAACATTTCAATGCACTACCTTCGATAATATTGAAGATGCCCGGTTTTTTGCTCGCCAATATATAAAACTGATAAAAAAATACACCTGCAATTAAAAACAGGTAGAAGTCTTTAATTTGAGAGAAGTAGTCCAGTATAAATTTCTGATTGGATCGGTTAAGAAGCGAATGTATCCAAAATATGTATTTTCATGCTGATTTATATAATAAAACCATAGGAAAAAGGTATATCCAGTGTTACAGGCTGTATATTGATTTAAAATTTAGGAAGCTGCAAAAACAGTTGCAGATACGGTATCCATATGTGGTGTAGCAGATGTGAACCGAATGGATTTTAAGTTTGTTATTTTTGAGAGGTTTTCTGAATTTTGTGTTTATTTTTAATTTTCGGTATAAATGTATCTTGTAGGTGTATTCTATTATATAAACTCTGACCAACATGAAAGGGAATCAGTAGATTTAACTTACAATACAGCCGACATTCACTTGCCTAATTAAGAACAAACAGGATGTGAGTCACTTCGGCAAAAATGTCATGATAGAGAGAATTAGAATCCAATTAAATCAATCATTTTTGAAGAATTTCACATCCACATTTATAGAAATTACGGAAGAATGTGTAATCGGAAACCTCCAAACGCAAAAATCTGGAAAATATATTTACAGTCACCTGCAATTATTTTTCATGGTGTTTTACGTTCGACAACGTAAAATGCGCAATACTTATATAAATCATCTCGGTGAAACCTTTATAAACACGGCTAAAGACTTCAAACCGTTTTATACAAGAATTTACTAATTAAGGTAATAATATACAGAAAAATCATAGAAACGAAAACAGTGGCCCTGGCACCACTGATATTTACAGTAGAAAAAATTAATCTGCTAATATAACTACAACAACAAACGGTTACAATTTTTCAAACGCTCACTTACCAAAAGTTAACTGTACTTGAAATATTATAACATAATTATACTTTGGAATCAAATGAGAATTAAGCTAGTAACTGCAAATATTCATATTTTATTTTTCCTACCTCATTCAATGACCTTCATTATACATCATATCAACTATTAGTATCTATTAGTCCCACACCCATTATACATGTCTACATGTCTGAATGCTGTGTACATATACAATCTTTACCCATTTCTGCTCTTCGAACTGGTTGCGAACCCTATTCTGCCTTGCGATCCCGCAGCACCTTCTTTAATAGTCCATTTCCACTGCTGTTATTTTAGACCTATTTCTCAAGATAATTTCCCATAGTTCTGAACTGTATGTGCGGATGCTTTCTACTATAGTTTTATATACAATAATGTTTTTTGTTTTAGTTATTCGCTGGTTTCATAGCACACTATTCAATTGTTTGATCACAATTCCTCCCTGACCCATTGTTCTAATTTCTGCTATACCTCTTACATTATCTGTTATTTTAACACCTAAGTACTTGCAGCATTTTAACATTTTTATTGTTTCATTGTTCAATTTCAGATCTTATTATACGCCATCAAAGACCAGATATTCTGTTTTAGATGTATTAATCGTCAGTTCCCAACGCATGTATGTGTATCGTTTGTATCTACGGCAATTATCACTTAGTAGATTGCAGAGTGGAGTGCGAAAAATTTATCATCGGCGTTGCCTTAACTTGATGCAACTTGCCATTCCTACGTGAACGGTATGGATATACAATTTATACAGATAACCGGGGAAATTATTATTTAACTTTTGTAAAATTAGACATCCGAATACAGTGAAAACTCTCCTTGTGGACAGCTCCAAGAAGCGGACATCTCTCTTCATTGGACAAATTACTTAGCACCAACGTTTTTCTTATGATATTCTACATTAATTACGTTGTTATAAGCGGACGCTCTCATACACCGACACGGACACTATATTTCCACACACAATAAATCAAAATTCTCCCTTAAGCGGACGCGTAGCTTTGATAAACGGACTACCGCACTAAACGCACTTACGTATTCGGTGGTTCCCCGTTTTATATGGCCACTTCATTTTAGTTATGTAGCAATTTACGGTTAATTAGAAAAGTAGGCATTAAAAGGAGAAAAACTGTTTTATTTTTAGATAATGCTAAATCCTATGCTCGCAGATTAAACCTTAACAATGTCAAAAGAATTCTTCTACAGCCCAATACAACGCCAGCATATCAGCCCTTGGACCAACTTATCATAAAGCATTTCAAATTTTATTATCGAGATCTAGTTCTGAAACACATTTTATCAAAAATGGGAAGCGCTAAAACTGCATAAGAGCTTTCAAAAGTAGTTGATGTGTTGGAGGCATTATATCCCATAAAAGCATTATGGAGTTAAATAACTGCAACAACCATAACGAATTGTTTCAGTAAAGTTGAATTCAAGAGAAGTAACTGCACTTCAACCAACTTTGATCCTGAACGTGATCTATCATTAGTATCATTGTCAGCACTCTGTAATTTTTTGAAAAGTGTCAAAGAGTTAGAACCTACAGATGACCAAAACGTAGAAGAGTTTATGACCATGGACAGAAATATTTAAACAGAAAGCGACAGCATCGACATTCAAATAACAGCATTGACAATGTTAAACATTGGAATTGAAAACAGCGGTGAGAAAGATAACAAAATTGCATCAGAAAACGACATACAGAAGATCATCAAAGATTCTGAGTTGATAAACTACTATGATCAGGTTTTAAAACTTGTTGGCAGTTTGAAATAAATCGCAAGAAATGACGTCACAGCATTTGAACAGATAACAAATCTAGAGGGCATTTCTAATACTGTTTCATGCAGCAAAAAAGGGCAAGATTACAACAATCAATCATTATAAATTTGGTTCAATACACTACTCACTAGTGTTTATTTGTGTATATACCTGTTCTTCTTTCATTCCACTATGCGCACTTTTAATTTAGTTATTGCATATAGTACGCATACATTTGTATTTCAAATATACCACAATAAAAAATTAAATTAAAGTTGTCCGCTTATGGGAACTTTCATTGTACAATCATAAAATCTTTAGATTTTAATAAATAATAGGGAAGAAGAGAATTTTTGTAAAGTTGGTAACACTTTCGATACGTTTATATTCTACTTAATTAAAGTTTTGAATGACGTGTTTACATTTCGTCAGTCGAGTTGTTCTTTACAAAAGTAGGGTTATAAAATTTTTAAATCGTTTAACACCATGGAGACATAGAGTGTGTTCATTAAAAAAAAACTCGCAGCTGACCATGATAAATTTACATATAGTGTCTTCTTACAGCATGCACTTTATGGGAAGCGAAATAACGAAATTTACTAATTTTTTAATCAATACGTAAAACACGATTTAATTGGTAATAAAACAAATTTCCGCCTGTATACACTGGTATACACATGTTAGTTGATTTTCAGAACAATTTGAACTTTATAATTAAATAATAATTAGATCTTCACGTATCATTTCCGAAACAGGTCGATTCCGAATCGCTTACCGTTAAAATGTATTCCTATGTATACGTCAAAGTGTATCACATATCCCACATAACCTCGAAATGTGATTGTTGTTGTTGTTGTCATTTATAAGTGACATTATGACTGTCAATTGTAACATATAGGCTAAGCCATACCTTGATAAAAATTTCAAAGCCTGCTAGTGTTTTTTTTTTAAGAACATACTGTACAAAGTCGTGAGGTCATGAAATATTTCTATGGCGTGCATTACCTGATTCGTCATAAGAACTTTATCTACATTTGTCATAGCTTTCCACATACACTGCTAGTATAATAATACTAATAATAAAAATCAATTAACCAATAATCCTAGGATGTGATTTTTTTATAATAGATACAATTATATTTTGACATTACAGTAACAATTTCAAATTTTACCGTATAAGCTGGAATTTAAAACTGAACTGTAAATATGTTTTTAAGGTACAACCGTTCCAAGTAGTCATTATTGAGTCTTTAGGGAAACTGTTATTTATTTATATTATCGACATTACTTATCGCTTCTGGTTGTTATAATTTTTTTCAGATTAAGACGAAATATTTTATCATTCTACGGAAAAATTAGAAAAAACGATGATCTGTCAACTTTTTTTTAATAAAAGCACATATCGTAAAATCTCGGCACAGCTCATTTCGAATAAAAAAATTAGTAGAATAAATCGTGGAGCATAGCCCACTGGGCCAGAAGATTACTGTTCTAAAAACGCTTAATCTGAACTATCTAAAGTCAATTATCAAATTAGTTATAATCTCTGATAACATTGTAGTTACAAATTAACGATAATCACTTATAATACGTTATAAGTAGTTTTTCACGGACATTCTTATTGCTCTTGTACTGTTGTTTTTGTTGAAGACAGTATTTAACTGTTTATTTCGCATCTCCAGCCGGTTAAATTTCAACAACAAAATTATTGAATGAAAGCCACCGGACGGTGCAATTTGATGCCCGAGGCTGGGTCTGTATACTTAGGTACACGATTGTGCTCCGGACACTACGTCAATAAATCTCTATGTCCGAGTTATGTTAGATTACTGCATAATCAATACATTACCAACGAACCCTTTTAGGTTATAATACGCGTTTGTTCAGTAAATCTATTCTTAAGCTTATTTTAAATTAATTAATTTTCATTAAGCCATAAATATGTAATTAAACCATCAATCACTAAACAGTAACAATTTCAATAGATCGTTAGAATTACCGAATTCGTTCAGAATTGAGTATTCCTTCCGTAAAATAATACATAACATAAGACAAGCTGTCGAAAAACTTCAGATTACGGTCCATTCCAGTACGGTATTAACAGATTACGGTTCTTTCTAAACGGTTAGAATATAAATCCATACACGGCTTAAAAAGGAACTGTGACAGGAGATGCAGCAGTCGCCTTAGAGCTGTGATTAGTGAAAAATGATTAGCTTGTCGTTTCTCGCGTTGTGGGAATATTTTGCATTAATTAATAATTTAATGATGTCCCATAAACTTCCACAAGTTCATTCAGTTGAAATTGTCCGATAAGATTCTTCCTTAATAGGTACAAAGTGCCGCATCTGCAAAACTAATTTAAAAGGACGCTGAACTCGCAAAGTGTAAGTGTCAAAGAATTTTCATTTTTGATTAGAAAATGGAAATACTGCTTCGATCTCACTGCCATATTTTAAACATAATAATTGCAGTTAATAGCTTCAACATGTTCTAGCGCCAGGTGTAATTACTTACGTTAACATAACAGTCGTTTCATAATTATTATTTGACTTTAAAACAGTGTAGTTCTGCTTGTGGCACGAAACCATTCCGAATAATCCAGCTATTCGTTACTTCTGTTCCTACATTGCACTTACATACAGAAACTGTTCAATATTATTGCAGTAATAATAATTTTGTGTAGATAGAACAAATGAAGATATTGAAGCGATCTTGACAATGTGGATATTTGATAATAATACTAAGGAATGGTCAAATGGCTTAAATACAATGCAAATTATGAAAAATAGATCTTTACATGCCGGCTTAAAATGTCCCCATATAAAACATTGTTTGGCATAGAACCTAAAGTTGGACTTGACACGACAAATTTATCTCCTGAAACCATTAGATAAATTACTAGCGAAGAAGATTTAGAACATTTATTACAAGAAAATGAAGGAAGAAATCAAGAAAATGAATATTTTGATATGTGCAATGAGGAGTATACTAGAAATAATGCAAATTCTAAAACTGTAGAGGAAAAAAACGTGCAAATATAAGGAATAAAGCTGCGAAAAATCTCCAAGCACGTAAAATGTTATAAAGAGTTCGATTACAAAATATCCACCCTGTCCAGTAGGCACTAATGTAACTGTTCTTATTCCGGATGTTGACCGTGATAGCGGAGCATTCCAAAATGTCATTGCTGTTGTAATGAAAGTGGATGAAGATAATGCAACCTATAAACTTGGAACAAAGGTTGGAGTTTTACAACAATTATATGTGCGAAACCAATTTGACCCTTGCGCAAATTCAGATTTTCTACATGTAAATGATGTTCCTAGCAAATCAACATCACTAAGGAAAGCAGCTGCTCTGGAAGTATGCAAAGGTATCAAAGTTGCTACAGGACTAAATTTTTACGTAATAATAGTTATAACTGTAGAAAAAAATTGTAGATTATGTAATGTGAAATGTCACCGCAGTTTTTCTTGTTCAAATAAATAAAAATGAATGTCAAATTAGAGAAGTTCCAGTTTATTTAAGAACATAATATTTACAATTATGCTTGATAAGGGCCAAGAGGTATATGTAATAATTTTCTATTATGCATAATAAGAGAACCTGTTAGTTGGTTTGCATAATACCTGAATTTCTTAGTCGTTATGCATAATAACTAACCATTTTAGGTTTTTTCGCATACTTCCTGAATTTGTCAGTTATTGTGCGTACTAACGGAATTTGGATATAGCGGTAACATATATTCAGTGCTTCCTGAAAGTAACGGATAAATTCTATAAACTCGTTCAGAAAAATATTTCAAAAAAATGCTCGGACACGTCGATTTTTATTTTTAAATTATCATTTAGAGATGTAATTTTCAACTCCCCACCCCTCAAGCCCTAAGCGCTAGCAACTTTAACTTGAAAAATTTAAATAATAAAGTACCCCTTATACCTCATCTGATAGTTTTCTTTATGTTGAATACAATAAAAAAAAAAGTTTTTCAAAATCGGTTGATAAATAACGGAGATATTTACCAAAATGTATTCAAATGAAAGTGCCAATATTCGAGCAGGCGTTGATACGGCTCTAGCTTATGAGTGGTAAAAACAATTGAAGTTTGTCGTTCTCAGTACGTCCTGTAAACATTGCGATGGGTTTTGGGAAATTAAGAAATACATCAAAATTACTTCGATTCGAATTTGGGTAAAGTTTAAATTGACATAACGCAACAACTACTTCGTGAGTTGGCTTTCACATAAGAAGTTTCAGTTACCACGAAAGGCACACATTGTTGTCCATCAATAGCTAGAAATATTTCTGTAGATACAGTAGATGTATTTGCACAAAGGTCAACAATTACGAGCAAAAGAAAATACTACAGAAAGCTTTGCGCTTGTATTGCGTAGGTAGACCACTTTAAACGTATTTAATCAGGGATAAAGTAGTGCCCTAAACCCTGATACTTAACCGTGTATTTACCAAAGAGGACAGCCAGGCCAGTGGTTACCAAAATATTTAATTCAGTTTCCTGAATAATTTCAATATGGGTTTCATTTGCACATACGTGGTGCATAAATTTACTCCACAACTCTTCAATAAAATTTCATGATTATTTTTAAATCTCTGAAAGGTGCTGACTTAAATTTGCAGTTAAACAGAAAGATTAATTTTCTAGCTGAATAAAATATTTCGTTCTTCCTATTTCTACGTCTCTCGCACCAATTGTAGGTACCTTAATATGTTACACGACTTTTTTTTTCTCTCCTGGTGCATGTACGCTATTTCAGCTCTGATGGGTTAGAGAAATTAATTTAATGTGAGTAATGTAATTTACACTAGTAATATACAATTGAAAATTAACAATACCTACATTTTTGAAAATAAAATTCAAATTATTTTAAAGGATGCTAAATTTGGATAAATTTATGACAAACCGCATAGTAGATGATCAAAGAAAACCCTAGTTCGATATAATGCAATGTTACTAATTACTAACTGAGATCTGTATCTATTGGTGTAAGCACCTGTGATAGGAAGATATCTTAGTAGGAGGACAGACAAGCAAAGACGCCACTGATGCTATTTAGTAGTGAATCAACTTTTAACATCAGTAATGTGTTACATCGAAAGGTCTCCTGGAGAATTCTCGCCAAAATGTGTGCATCCGATATTTAAGCACCTAACCGCTATAATAATAACGGGTTGCATGTCTGGTCAAAGAATTGCTCGACTACATGTTGTCATCAACATAAGGGAAAGGATATCAAACATCACACTTAAAAGAAAACTCATAAATAATCAGAATTAACCCAAACCCTTCTTCATACATGGTTTCGCTGTACTTCGTTAAAGAGATTATAAAAGAGACGCATAAATTCTATGCCAAAAATATGTGAATTAATTATAAAAACAAGGGCTAACTAATAAGCATATATGAAAATTAGTTTAAATGTGAATAATATGTAGTTCGGTGTTGGCGGTTTTTACTTGAATTTACATTGGATAATTTTTGTAACTTCTAATCCATTCGTGGAAACTGTATTTCTTTATAAATAAAACATTTAACTGCATTTTTATTATAAGGTATGCGAACAAGAAATTGGCACTTTTGTTAGATATTATTTATTATTCGAACAAATATATTATAATATCATATAATGTTATTCGTTAATAACACTAAGTGTTCCAAGGACGCCTGCTTGATTAACTTTTTTGCGGTTGTTGGGCAGGAACCATCATCATCATCATCATCTGACATGGAGCCGACTCGAAGGTCGATCCTGGATACGCCAGGCCCACCCCATGCCAGTAAGTGGGTAGGAATTTACGGGATAGGACGGGATCGGGTGGGGCATTGCACAACGTTAGCATGTCTGCAATGCATACCGCAAGACACTGCTGTTGCGACACCAGGTAGTTAGTAGACTACGCATCAATGGGGTGTTGAGTACGTAGCCGAAACCGTTATGCCCTTATGCGATTGAACCTAATAAACTTTGGTGTCAAAGTTTCACAGTGTTCTTAATTCACATCATGTTCTAAGGTTACTGATTGCACATCTCTTAGTTTCCTAATAACTAATAACCTACTTAATAGTTATTACCAAACTTATGTTTACTGTCCGTTATGCGATTATACATTTGACCCTAATAAACTTTGGTATCAAAGTTTCACATTGTTCTTATTTCACATCTATATCTTGTTCTAAGGTTACTGATTGCACATCTCTTAGTATTCTAATAACTAAGAACCTACTGAATCTTTACTCCCAAACTTATTGAAACTGCCCGTTATGCGATTATGCATTTGGCCCCAATAAACTTTGGTATCGAAGGTTCACAGTGTTCTTATTTATGTAGTATTCTAAGGTTACTGAGGGTTCACATTGATCGTATTTCACACTCATGTATTGTTCCAAGGTTACTGATTGCACATCTCCTAGTTTCCCAGTAACTAACAACCCACTTAATATTCACTCCCAAACCCATTCACAGTGTCCGCTATGCGACTATGCCCCTGAGCCTAACCAACCCCGGTAGCAAAGCTTCCCCCTGCTCGTATCTCCCATCTGTCCATTGTTCTAAGGTAACAGACCGCTACCCTCCTTGTGTCCCAATGACCAGCCAACCACTTAACACTCGCCGCACTGACCACTTCTGCCCTGCCACCGACACCTGCTTCGCTCCCTCTCCCCTGCCCTCCCCCTCACCCTCTCCCTGTCTCCTCCTCCTCGGCATCCCCTCTCTCCCCAGTCGCCCCCTGAGCGGACTCCTCTGCTAGCGCGCGCACACCTCCTGCCTCTCCTCGGACCTCCCGTCATCCGCCCCTCCTGCCGTCAGACCTCCCATGTCTCCCAAGGCATGCCGACGACCTGCATATCCCCCCCTCTCCAATGATGTACTCCACGCAGCACGGTCCTCCGATTTGCATGTCCTCTGCCCGCATGGCATACTCCGGCTGTAGAGGATGGTCGGCCGGTCCTCCTAGAATACGCGCCCAGCGTCCACCTCGTGATGCAGCGAGCCGCCCAACACATCAAGTACATATCCGACCCCATTACATGAACATCTAATACAAATCGTAGCATCCCGTTTACATGCATGACCAATGAAAACATTGCTAAGTAATTAATCAATTAATCAAGTAATCAGTTAATTAAAGGCGAGTAATTTCTATGAAATTAGTCTGGGTTAAGAGAGATTAACGTGTCAAAGCGCGTCCCTCCCTTTCCCTAGTTTTCTATTAGACTACCACTGCTACCAACTACTGCTAAAGACTACAGAGGACTACAATTACTACTTAGGCCTGCGACACTTAGCTTTTAACTGCGTCTCCTCAGTGCTTTTGTGGCCTGTGTCGATCGCTGTTCTTTCCCCTTTTTGATGTAGCATCTTGCAGAGGCGGCAGTGGTTCTCCTCTCTTCCCTCCCCGGGTGGATACCCTCGCACGTTCACTCTTTTGTTTGCCCCCAAAATTGTTTTGTTTTTTTTTTGTGTCGCTAATCACTTTCGCCCAAATCGTTTTGCGAGCACTCCCGTTCCCACGTTGTTATTATTAAAGCAAAGCTAAAAAGAGATCCAATGAATAAAACACACCTCCGTACCCGATCACGCCGCCCACTCAACCCCATTCCAAAGCTAATTGGATCTTTCTTTTTAAATGTACAACTGAAATAGTAAAATCAACTACCTGATAAATCCAAGTTGAGTTGGCTGACTTAAATACCTAGGAACTTGTAATCTATTCCCTAACTTGCCCTGGCTGTTCCCTAATATTAATAACTTTGTCAATTGTGTGAATAGTGGCTAAAGCAATTTATGACAACTTTACCAAAGTGAATAATTAAATAATTAAGACCAGCCAAACCAGCTAACACTTTATTTTAAAATGTAAATAAAAGAATCCAAACAGTCCCTAATTTCCCCTCGTCCGACTACCTGTTTGGTGATTATTTATGCCTAAACGACCCATTCTCTGAACCGCTTGAAACCCGGCCAATAGTGAGAGCTGGCTGATCTATTTTTGACGGGGTCTCTGTTATTGTGCGGCGTGCCTGCGTTTTGAAACTTAAGTTTGACCTGAATGAACACGACTATGTATAAAATTCTAAATGAAAATGTTAGCAGTTATTTTTTAACTATTCAAATTGAATCTAGTTAGCCTTTCTTATAGCGCAAAGCTCTTTCGAGCGCCTGCCCGCGATTATTCCAAATGTAGCGCTGTTAACTCCCTAAACGAAAGTGGAGCTCCACAAGACGCGTGCACCCCGTACGGGATCCCGAACCGAACTCCTGCGGTTGTTGTGCAGCAACCTCTTGAAATATTCTTTATCGAACACATTTCTTATTTATTCGTTGTTTTAATAGTCTAAACGTTGAATTTGACCAATTTTCATCATAAACATTTTATTTTGAGTGAACCTAGACACGATCGATGGGTATTAATTGCAGAACATTCAGAGGATTCTCGATATTTTAAATATAATTTATATGTATCATATACAGGGTGTCCTTTAAATACCTTAAAAGCTTCAGGTAGCACTCTTCTGTAAGAAATACAGTCCTCAAAAACACTAACACGAACTTCCTATAGTGCTTAGTTTCCTCACACGAGACACTTAAAGAATATTATACTTGGCAAC